>VUQJ01044176.1:0-30937 GCA_015108635.1 Andinoacara biseriatus
GTTTGTGTGGGGGGGGGGGGGGGGGGGGGGGGGGGAAAGAAAGGGGGGGGGGGGGGGGGGGGGTAGAAAGGAGAAAGGGAGAGGAGGAGGAGTGAGAACAGAGGCAGTGGTAGCACAAAAATAGTTGGTTTGAGCATTTTCAGGTTGGTTTGAGTACAGTAATCTGAAGATTACAGTAATCTGAAGATTACTGTATGTACGTGCATTTGGTTGTGTGATGATGCAAGTATGCAAAATGTAATTGTAACTGTATCTGCTGTGAATGTGCAATACTGAGAAATATGTTCAAAGATGTATTTGGACTGGTTGTTTGTGTCTAGCTGATCAATCTCCAAAGTACAGTGTTCCCTGATCTCCACCAACTCTTGGAAAAAATATTCAGCTCTGATCTGTGTTGAGGAGCTTCTCTCATTTTGTAGCATGAGTGAACTTCAAGGTTTGTTTTATAGCTTTTTACACTGAAAAACGGCTTTTTTGCCCCTTGTTGCCCAGTGATGTTTTTGTTCCTCTGCAGGGTTGTTTGCTCTGAACTATAATTTCCAGCCTTCCATACTTACTTTTTTCTTCAGTTGATTGATGAGCATTGATTGTTTTAATATTGATGATTACTGCTTAAGTCACGACCCAACAGGAAGCGATTCACCTGTCACGCATTGCTTTAAAGCTGCCAGCTGGTTTCTAGCGGACGTCCAGTCTGTGGTTACTTTGATAACCCCTGTACTCACTATCCCTGATCAACCAGTTAATGTTTTTGTTTTTTGCTCTTTGCTGCAAGATCCAAAATATTTAACTAACTATCTTGTTTCTACTGTCGCCAACAAGTTCAAGCTGCAAACTCTCATTTCCAAAGACAGACGAGGTCTGAATGAGCATCAATACCATGAGAAGACACGGGCGTGTTTAAAATGAAACACTTTGCAATAAAACTGTAGTTGCTGAAGCATTACTTTCTATTAGGGCTGCAACTATTGATTATTTTAGTAATCAAGTATTCTATTGATTATTCCATCGATTAATGGAGCAGCTACAAACTTCTCTTTTCTTCTCGTTGACACTTGCTGATCCGATGGTTGATGAAGGACGTCCAGTATCCTTGACAGATTCTTTGTCAAGGATTTTTTTAGAATCGAAATATTAGAGTTATTCAATGGAATTATTGCAGTACAATGGCTCAAGTTTGATAACCAAATTGAATCTTTTTTTTTCTTTTTTTTTTGAGGGCTGATGTCAGCCGAGTCCTCGTTCGCCATTTATAGTCGTCTAACTATAACACAGGAATATATAAAATATATAAAAAGAAATATCCATCAATCCATTTTTCACAGCTTATCAAATTCAGGTTGCAGTGGAGATGGAGCCCATCCCTGCTTCTATTGGACTAGAGGTGGGGTACATTAGAGTTAATGCAGAGAGACCGGCAGCCTTCCACACTCACATCCACAACTGCAGCAAATTTAGAAAGACCAGTTGACCTGTTTGGACTGTGGCAGGAAGCCGGCTTAACTGGAGGAAACCAAATCAGCCACTGGGAGACTTTCTCGAGGAAGGAGCCTTCCTTCTTTCTTTTATTTATTATTTCACCATGGAAAAATACCACTCAAAGAAATCATTAAAAGCCCCAAATTAGCACCACATTCATGTCGAGTGCGTGCGTTTTTGAATTCATTGCAGATTGACACTCTACCATGTCTCGTCTGTCCTTCTTTACAGACACATTGAAAACTGGACTGGTCTACAGACCTTGAGGGATGTCGATATGGAGCTCTACACCGGCTTACAGAGGCTGTAAGTAGTGAAGCATTTCTTTGTTTTTCTCTTTGTTCTTGTATTTTTTTTTCCACAGCACATTATCACTCAAATGCTAAGCTGGAAGGAATAATTGACTTTATTCCTGGGATCAGACCGACGCTTTGAAAACATTTGCGCAAAAGCAAATGTTTGCTATAAACATGTTCCCTGATCTGAGGCAAGCACCTGCACAGGCAGATAAACGGAAGCACATCAACATATTTTGGAACTGGACTTTGATCAGCCACCAGTTGGGAGACAGAACATTGTCCAAGACGCATTTAATGAGTGTTTGATAAATGGTCGTGCTTTGAAAGTGTCGTGTAGGCTCAGTGATGCAGCCACAGTGACAGACGCTGATCTGTCTCTTTACTAACTGGATTTCAATCCATTCCTGAGTTGTCGTGGCCCCGAGTATCCCGGGTGTCCCGAGTGTCCCAGGTGTCCCGAGTTTCCCGGGTATCCTGAGTGTCCCGGGTGTCCCGGGTATCCTGAGTGTCCCGGGTGTCCCGGGTATCCTGAGTGTCCCGGGTGTCCCGAGTGTCCTGGGCATCCTGGGCGTTTGCATCTTTGATCCAGAGTTTTGCATTATTAGTTTTTCAAATTCTATTTCTTTTTATTATTCGTAGTTTAAATTTTCACCTTTGTGTATTCCCTTAGAGTTTTAACTGATGAAAATAAGCACAAAGCCTAAACTTCCATATTATGCATATTATGTCAGTGAAATCTGTATTTTACTGAGAAAGTTGGATGAAGACAAGAAATCAATTAGAATTAACTATCCATGTAATCAGTGTCACACAAAATTAAAGGAAAACTTTGAAAATAATCTCAACTGGAAAAAATCATGTTGGATATCTAGACTGATAATGAGTTAGGAATGATGAAAGTACAAAGATCAGGATTCATTACAGAAAGAACAATAAAGACGAGTGGAAGAAGATATAAAGTGAAATGAAATGGAAATAAAGACAACTAAAACTTTTGCTGGAACTCTGTATTTGAAACAAATGAGTCAAATTTCACTGTTGGTAATCTTTAATTAAAAACCGTTCATATATTAATGCGATATACTTAATGTTGGCCATATTATTAGTGCAGCCTCACAGTCATGTTTTCATAGGCTAACCTTCTCTCTGCCTCAGATACCATGTAGACCAATGACACCGTGTCAGTAAAAGTAAGATAAATGAGATCAAATGAAGCTTGTCACCTTCATTTCTGTCAATGCTGTACAAAATCTTTCTGGCAGCTAGTGTCATGGTTGCTAGGCAACCTGAGCAGCAATTTATAGGCTAGACCGTCCCATTTAACAACCGCTCACATCCAGCCTTCAAGGTCTTCACGGCCCTCAAAGGACCCGAAGTACGTAGCCCGGGTGCTTCGAAGGATGCAGCCTGTGACTTGGTCTGTGTTTAACTTAAACCGCTGCTGGTCATCAGGCAGTAAGGCAGGGGTGGGCAACTCCAGGCCTGGAGGGCTTGCACACCCCCTGCATTAAGGCCTCTTTCTAATGATGATTGTAGTCAGCTGCATGAAGAGCACCTGATGTCAGGTAAAAGGTTTTCATGTATATGTTAAGCTGAAAACTTGAATTTGGTTTGCATGCGGTAAATAAGACATTGACACCAGAGTTTGCAGAGAGCTGGGCTTTGGCTTAAGTTTTGTACAGTGGGAAGAAGCGGAGTGGAAATAAGGTGATTTCTGCAATGCTTTTTTTTTTTTGCGGGTTTGGTGCAGGACGAAATGGTAAAGCTGAGATCTTCTCTAGCAGAAAGTGTTTGTGAGTTTAAAAAAAACAAACAAACACAAAACAATAAACATAGCATCACCTTTCCTATTGGGAAAATAAACCACATCAGCTAATCCGAAACTTGTATGGAAGCGTGTGGCATTGTGAACGCTGTAAGATGTGTTGAAGCGTTTTCTCTGTATTATTGTACGGTCCTTATTTTACAGTATTAAGCACCTTGAGGCAACTGATTGTTGTGATTTGGTGTTATATAATTTTTTTAATTTAATTTAAATCTCAGGAGAATAAATATGTTGATCGATTATTAACTTTTGAAGATTCCTTAGAAAATCCAGCTGAGAAAGAAGGAATCCAATCCGGTATTCTTCAACTCCAGTTCGGCAAAATCCACTCAGCAAAAACAACTAGAGCCAAAAATTATAATCCAATTCTATTTTAATCCTCTGGGTTTCACTGCAGATTTCTAACTGTGAACTCCAAAATCCTCCTTCAAATGTTGCTCTTACTTCATTCTGTCATGCTGCCCTTATCTGATTTTTACTGCTCTACAAACTTCTTAAAGTACATTTAAAACAAACAAAGCAAACAAAATAAATATGTACTAAAATGAATACTATTCCCTTTGAAGGAAATACTGCCCAGCGTGAGCTGCCCTGGGGGAGGTTTTGCACCCTTGGAGTGATTTTTATGCATTTATGCAATTGGAAGCTTAATATACTTAAAATGCATAAAAAATTGTGTAATTTAGTCTAGAGAGTAAATAATTCACATACACTAAGCTCGTATGCAAAGCTCTGAACCTAATAACACTCACTGACCATTTTGTTAGGTACATCATTTCAACTGTTTGGCTAACTAGATATTTGTGTTAATCATGGCAGGAACTCAGTTTGGCATGTAGACATGGTCAAAATGAAGAATTAAGGCAGTTCTGAAGGTAAAAGGGGGTCCAACTCAGTATTAGCAAGGTGTACCTAATAAAGTGTCTGGTGAGTGTGATTTTACAAGGGTAAGAGCAGCAGGGCAATAAAAACTCTGTTGTCTGTATGGATGCTATCGTTCACAGTGAGCAGCTCAGTATGAGCACTCTGTGACCTGCACCGTCTTTTATTCCATACAGGATGTCAGTTAGAGCCCATAAGCCTCCCCAGGTCCTCCTCACCGCTGTGTATGGCAGCACTGACATGCATACTTGTGAAGGGTTGCCTTGGGACAGACAATACTGAGGCTCATAAGAGCTGTGACTAGGGCAAAACAAAAGATATTGGACACAGACGCCATGTCATCAGCACTAAGATGCTGGGATGTTTCGCCCACATGATTTTTCACAGTTCACGCCTGATGCACTTTTACGTGGCTGCCTCATCTAATCACTGACTGTGGAAGATGCTAACGGGGCAGATTTCTCATCTGATTACAGTGTTCTGGTCTCACAAATCTACATGTATAAACAAAGAGATAAAAACTTCATCAGTCTGTTAAACAGCTCATTTACAGGCTCATTCTCCAGACTGCTGCTGTGGCTAACATTAACGAGTCAGTATGAAGCTAAAATCACTGCAAGCCAGACAGAATTTAATATTACTGTGACTTTTTATGAATACACAGATAATTAAATACAATGTTCCTGGTTCAAATAGAGCCATAGTCACTAAAATGTGTTACTTTTTGCCCTCTGTAGCTGGTGTTCAGTGCTTACATGTGCTCAGACCTGGAGCTTGTTCTCTTTCAAATTTTCCTGCAAAGGCCACTCGCTACCGCATTCCCACAAATGAGGAAGGAACTGAAGATAGTAGGGCTGCAACGATTCCTCGAGTGACTCAAATGATTTGATTATAAAAAATCCTGGACACACATTTGTTGCTCCGAAGCTTCGTTTAAACTCTGCAGCTCAGGCGTTCTCCGTCACTGTGAGGGATTTCCTTCATTTGGAAATGTTTCTTAAGCCCACGTAGATTCACTTTGTAAAAACTCTAATCAGAGGATGTATTTTTATGGGAAGCGCTGTGGGTTTAATGTGGACTCCACTTTTTTTTAATATTATTTTTAACTTCATCTGCTGCTTCAAACTTTTAATGTGTAAGAACAGGAACAAACTGTCGGGAATTATAAAGGTGTGCAGAAAAATTGCTGGCCTGAGCAACCTGAGTGACTTGCGCGAGGTGAGTTCAGTGAAAAAGGCCAGACTGCATGATGCACCATGAGCTTCCTTCCAGGCACTGATATCTGCTGCCACGACTCAGGACGAGCAGACTGGGAGACGCTTTTGTCCCTTCAGCAATCAGGCTTTTAAATGATCTGTTATGTATGTTTATGTATGTTGTCATGTTACTTTTTTTTTTGTATGTGTGTGTTTTATACTACTGGCTGTGAAACAAATTGCCCTTAGGAGATAATAAAGAGCATTGAATTGAATAGCTGAAAACCATTCCTAAATTAAAACTGGTTTTCCATATACAATGGGGAAAAACGTATTTAGTCAGTCACCAATCGTGCAAGTTCTCCCACTTAAAAAGATGAGAGAGGCCTGTAAGTGAGATCATAGGTAGACCTCAACTATGAGAGACAAAATGAGAAAAAAAAATTCAGAAAATCACATTGTCTGATTTTTAAAGAATTTATTTGCAAATAAGGGTGATTTGTTTGCAACATGTTGCAACTTTGCTGTAAATCTGTTAAGTTCGTTCATCACTGGCTGATAACAGCGTTAAACAGCAGCAGCGATGCAGCTGAAAGAATACAACAGGAAATATTTTATTTATTCGAAAAGATGGGAAATTGCTTTACAGCAGCAAATTAAATTTAAAAAGATACAAAAAAGAAAAAGACCTCATTCAATCAAAATCTAATATGATACAGTGAGAAATGAATGCGTGTATTGTGGTATGAGGTGGTAACGATTTTCTGTATCCGTCCTTGTGGCAGTGGAGTTGAATGTTAGAGAACATTCAGCTGCACGTCCACTAAGTTTTGCAGAGGACAGTGTGGATCCATTACTTATCCACATCCATTTACCACATGACCACAAAATAATCAAACTGTGTTGATTCAAACTGGATTCAAACAGCTAGTGCAGTCCCTCCACATTTACTCACTGTTCAGATTAATGTCTCTGTCCACCTGAAACGTTCTGAAGCCAGGTATGGTCATACTGTGTGGTGAAGTGTAGCAACACCGTAATGATCCATAAAATACATCTAGCTCCAATCGTGGTGCTACCTCTGGCGCTTTAGGCCTCAGTCGTGCAGGAAGTGGTTGCTGGCAGTGACAGAAATTGGTTGCAATGAGATATACAGTGGTACACTGAAAACCTCCTTGGAGTTGCTGTGGTCACTAAAAGGTTGCAGTGGTCAACAGTAGTTTGCATGTCAACTTGTCTGCAAACACTTGTAAACCACTTGCTGTAGTGAAACTTTGAGAAGTGCGACACAAACTGGAACCAGAGAGGTTCATTTTCAAAGTAAAAGTTGCAGCTTTTGACTCGTGTTGATTGCAGTCACGGCTTTTGCTCTGACGGTTAATGTTCTCCAGCTTGCGTTGCACTTTTTCAAGTTTCATTATAGCTTGAAAGCAAACGGCAAGTTTCTATCTTCAATGCAAACTGTGGGCGACAATGTCAATCTACTAGCAACCTAAGCAAACACAAGGCGGTTTTTTGGAGCAGCTCTTTATTTGTGACCAATTTTGCATAGCAACAGCCAGCAACCACTCCAGCAACTGGTTGGGAAATAATCCCTTATCACCTGGAGGTTTCCTGGAGGTTTTAGCCTAAATATATGAATTTTCCCATTAGTACCTCTGTTTACAGATATTAATAACTATTCTTTCCTTCTTTCTTTGTCATAATTAGGCAGTTGAAAGTTATTCAAAGTGTTTTTTCCCTCTTCTCTCTCTTTTTGTGTCCGTTTTGTAGAACTATTACGAGGAGCAACCTACATACGATTCAGGCTCGCGTTTTCTCCAAGAACCCCCACCTGCGCTACATGTGAGTATGCACATGCGAGGAAAAACACAAGTGTGAAAATTCATACGGAAAAACTGTCCATTCTTGGGCAAATACAAAGATCATCAATTATGGTGTCATGGCAGTTTTAACTTAAATTTTTAATGCTGGCAAAGGCAGAAATAACGTTACACTTTTTGAGCTTTTCCTGTTCCTACTGCTTCTGTCCTCACATGGCACAACATATACATATCCATACATTCCTGTCAAACATCAGCTCCGCCTCAGATATCCTGTCCTACTTTGGCCGTGTCTATGGGATCTATTTTTAATGACAGACAACAGGTCAGAAGTTCACTTAAATGAGACGGAGCAAAGAGTGCAAAAAAAAGGTGTCCTATATTTCTCTCTGCTGCCATCTTAGCATCAGACAAAGCAAATGTGCAACAATATGCTGAAATTCCTCAAATGTATAAATAATATGGTTTTAGATTCTGGCAGTACCTGTTTTCCACAGCTGCTTTAGCTACCGTATGTAAGCTTTCCCCTTCTCTGCACTGACTGCCATATCTGAAGGCAGCAGGAGTTAATAAATCTGCAGCTGCTGCAGCAATGATTTGAAAAGTGCAGTGCAATGGCACACCACTGTCCCCAGCCCTGCCCTCATTAGATTACATGCAAATGACACCAAGCTGCTCCCAAAAGCCGACGATCCCATTTTTTCCCCCCTCCTATTTCTGCTAAAGGTGTCAGACAGAAAGTGCTCACTCATCCTATATCTGTGCAGAGAGAAATGACCTGTCGCAGAATAAAACACAAATAAGATTCCTGCTGAAGGGTTTTCCATTAAGAAATGGGGTTGTAATGTTATCCTAGCTTACTTTCATTAATCGTGGGAGGATATCCCCATCGGTGATGGGTCTCGCACTCTTTGGTGCAGCTGAAGGTGCTATATTGTTCTTTTTTGCGAATATTTATGCTTAAATCATTTTCTGTAGATTGTTGGTTTGTTTTTGCTGCAGACATGGTCTTTATATGGATGGGGTCTTGGGGTGTCAGATCCCAGTTATATCCTTGTACAGGAGCCTGGCCAGCCCTCTGTCTTGAAGGGTCGGACTTTCTGGATCTATGGAGGTTTGCCCGGCTCGACTGCCTACTGAGCTGACTCTGCTGAATCAACTAACCAGCAACCTGTAGTTGTGAAGTGTAATCAGCAACCATGTCTGGTAACCACAGCGCTCCTCAGATGATCTGGTGCACTTAGAATGATGGAAAAATAGGCTCCAGGGATCTATTAAACTTTAATGGGTAAATTTCCCACGTCCAACTGACTGTTTAAAATACAGGTTTGATTTCAGTTAACCGAGATCTTCTCTTGTTCATTAGTCCTGATATTAAATTTTGTTTTGACTTCTAGATTTTTACTGTGTTCAGAAAAAGTTAAACTACAGAGCGAGTTCCACATAAAGGGCTTTTAAGCAGCTGCAGGAGTAAATTTCATTCATGGATGTAAAGGAGAGTTGTCGTTGTCTGTGTGTCAGCCCTCTGTCAGCACTGTTGGATTAGACCGGAAAACTATCTAAATATATACTGGTAGCAGAATGTATGAATAGACATAAAACATTTTTTTTAAAAAGTTGTGTAAAGTAAAGTTATTAAATTTTTACAGGTGGGGAGCTGTGAAGCACATTTAGTGGCTTGTGACAAAAGTCAAACTTCATTTGATTGATGAAAGAGACACTTGAGTGTGTCACAGCAACACAGACGCAGGCAGGATGACTGACAGTTTTAATTACCACGATAACACCTGTCATTTCACATTCGCCATTTGTTCTGAAAATAGTGCGTGAAAATCAGGAGGGTATGTGCGTATGTGCAGTATTGTGCTCGGAGAGGAATCTCTGACGGTCACTGCAGATCACCATGAGTACAGGGAGTGTCCCATTAACCATAAGCTCCCCAATAATCAGATGTAGACTATACATTAACAGTCCAGCTGTGTTTATTTATGCTCATACACACCCAATAACTGAAATATTTTGCACTAGGACTACCCATCACACCCAAGCACACAGAAACCATAACAACTGAACTTTACTGAGTTAATTATTCAGCTGGGCAAGTTTTGTTTTCTTCCACTCCACGTCAGACCCTCCAGCTCCCAGTTTACTACTGTATGTAAAAGTAAATTCAAATTACCTGCTCAATGAATGACACCCACCTCTTCTCCTGCAGCTGAGCAGAAATCACGGCTTTCTGCCCCGCCGCACGACTTAAGCCGAGGAGTCCTTAGCCTAACCTGGGTGCGGTTATTTGGGGGCTGGTCAGATCTGTGACGTTAGGGATGAATCTTTGGCAGTAACCTGGAAGTGTTATGGTGGGGACTGGTTTGCCTGTGTTTCTCTCCCTGTTTTCCTTCATCAGGTCTAGGTTGGGTTTGGGCAGGCCGGGTTCTGACTTTGGGTGAACTTCCTCCTTGGCCTACACACCTGCTGCTCGTCTGTCTGAAGTCTGTGGAAACGAACTGTCCTACCTTCTTTCCATGGATCTCCCAGATCTCCTTTTCTCAGTGACGCCCTTTCTTAGGCTCCAAACTCATCTCCATAGCCCCCCCAGACAAGGAAGTGGTCTGAGATGGCCATCATAGAGTAATAGAGTAGGGTGGGACTGTAGGAATTTGGTACCACCAGTCATAACAGTCCACCTGTGTTTAACCAAGCTCTCCAGATTTTATATTATATATATATATATATATATATATATATATATATATATATATATAAATCTGCCTCTCTCCATCTTTTAAGAAGGTTAAAGTGGCAATTGTGTGTAGTCCCACCGCTGTCAGAGTGCATAAAATGCAGCACAAAGGCTCAGCTCAAAGGAACCAAATAAGAAATCTAAATGAGACGCTGGTGCAATATTAGTTTTTAGATGATCAGCTACAGTGATTATTACTCTGTAGTAGTGTATGCACTACTGTGTGTACTATACTTTGCATTTTTATTTCATGCAATTTATTGCTTGATGTTATCTCTTAATTATTATTTAAAGAAACCTATGGTTACAGGTTTGTGTAGCAAATTTGCCCTGGCAGATGGCAGATCGGCTCCAAAATGGTAAAGGGAGAGGGACAGGAATCTGGAGGGTCATATAAGATGAGACCTGAATCTTCAGAATCACTTTTATTCCTGGCTCTATTGTTAGTCATCATGTACAGTCAAAGACTTCCAAAGCTCCCATGTAGGCTCAGAGTCCAGTGTTCTTCAGACAGCATTAAAGACTAATTGGAAATTGTATATGAAATATGTATTTTATATTTCTTGCTCTCTTTTACTCCCCATATCCTGAGCGGAATACTGATGAGGGATTGAATCTCAGCAGTTATGAATAATAAACACTGTTACATCACCAGCTGAAAGGAGAGGAACAGATGGAGCTGAAATCAAAGAATGTGTGACCACAGAAGAGACAAACACAGTTACAGGTTGATTTCCTCTTCATTCATTGATGGTGGCTAATTACAGAAAATTTTCATTGCCAACATCAATGATGCTATCAATAATAATTAGATTGATTCTATCAATATCCATGTTCTTCCTCTATAACTTGTCATTAGAACTTTATCCAGATGGCATTTTGGGTTGTTGTGCAGGAAATACACAAGTTTATGATATTAAAAATAACTACATCCCATATTGGAAAGCTAGTTTCAGGTGGGGATGGGGTCTGACTGCATATTCTAATGTGTTCGGTGCTGGATACTCGGTGTCACTCACTTCATTTACTTTTATGTCTATAAAGTTACCCACAGAAAACTTCACTAATACACATAAATAGCCATTAGTGGAGAATGTTCGACAAAAGAAAGCCAAAAACCCAATTTGGCATCACTTTGTTTCCAAATTATAGTTAAGCAACACTGCAGACCTTTTTTTCCATATCCCAAATCTTTGCTAATTTAGAACAAGGAAAACCTAGTAAAACATGTTTTCCACAAAGATCTTGACAAAATTAAGATCACTAGTAAACTGGATAGTTAATGCACACTGTATAGTTGCCAAGTTGCATAGACAACCCTGACCTACAGGAGACAACAAGAATAGATCCATCTCCCTGTGTTGGGTGGGTAAATGTACCGGGAAACATGGAATACAAGAAGATGCATAAACAGGATGGTACAGATGGCTGCTTTGGTGTTGCTGAAGGACATTGCAGAGTACAGAGGAATCATGCACGCATTGATTTACCAGACTTGTATTGGAAGTTCTGACCACAATCTGGTTCCTTGTACGAGGAGCTTTCCAAAGGTCATGGGCATGTGTGTTTTAAAGGATCTCTTAGCTACACTATGTCAAGTGCATTTGGCAAACTTATTATGCTTGCTGGCACTTAGGGTAGCAATGAAGTGTCCCCATTTCTGTGTTTTCTTAGTCAGCTTCTCAATGGAGAAGCTTGGTTTTGAGTGTCTTATTTTCTTTTGACCTATCTACAGTCCATCTTGCCCTCCATAGTGACATAGTTGATCAGTCTTCTCCTGCATGAGCGACAGCAAAGCTATATTATCTGCAAAATGCAGATTTTACAGGGTAGACAAGATGGTGCCGTTCGTAGCTCTGTTCAATAAAAACAAAATCCTTGCCAAAATAGCAATATATCTTGTGTATGGGTTGGCATAATCTGTATATCTCATAGGTACATAAAATTTCCCTGTGGTGTGGCTGAGCAGGCCAATATCAAGAGAACATCCAATATTCATCCAGACCTCCCCCACCTCAATCGTAAAATAATCTCTCCAGCATATCGTGTGTCTTCCCTGTGGCCGCCTCACAGAAAAACATATCTGGTGGATATCTGGAGGTCCAGGAGGTATCCTTGTCAGATGTCTTAACCACTTCAGGTCTTTTGATGTGGAGGAGTAACAGCTCTACTCTGAGACGTTCCAGAATGACTGAACTCTTCAGTCCATCTCTAAGGCCAGCCACCCTTCCGAGAAAGCTCATGTCCGGCACGTGTGTCTGCAAGCTCGTTCTTTTGGTCTCAGTAAGGTGAGCGCAGGGATGTAGATTGACTATTAAATCAACAGCTTCACTTTCACACTCAGCTCTTTCTTCAACATGAAGTATGGGTGCAGTGTCCACGTCACAAAGAACATTATTCATGTTATTATTCATCTTTAGTTTTGTGATACCAGCACCGCGCTGGTGAGGATTTTGCCTCATTTTTTGGAACATGCTAAAAAGTTTTTTCAAACCTCTGTTGAGATTGGGAACTGTGAAGTCCATGAAAATGAAGCCTGTTCATGGCTTCTTTCATGCTTCTTTGCAATTGTAAGACTTTTCTTCAATAGAAGGAGTTGGTCCATATGTTGTGGAGTGAGACAGCTCCTTTATGCAGTAACAATGTCTTCAGTTAAGAAAGATGCGTGCTTTGCTTGATGTGTCACCAGGTCAGTGGAGTTTCAGTGAGTGGAAACGGTTTTATTTCTTTGTATCTGTTGACTTTTTCCTTTCCCTGCTGATGTTTTCTTTGATGCTGTGATTTTTGTAGAATCCTTCGGCCCATGGAGAACCATTAATGTTGTCCTTGTATTAAAAGGTCTGAGTAGTGTGCCCTATAAGAAGTGAGTGAGAGAATATGCTAATTGGAATGTGCAGGTGCTCACCTCTGGTTGGTGCAGCCTTAAACAGCTCCCAGATGAGTTAATCAAGATATCTTGGCTTTGTTCATAAAGCTGATTGGGGAAGTCCCAGCTTTCTTGTTTTGGCCACCCTTAGACAAGGCATAAGATTAATGATAAGAAATACTTTATTTATCCCATATTGAAAAATTCACTAGTGACAGCAGTTGAAATTATAATAGTATTAAGAGTTATTGCATCTAGCATGAAAGATTGAATGTAACTGAAAGGAATGACCTGTCACTTCCTGTCCAGTAAGTTGTGCAGAGGGTGGTCAGGATTAGCCATCATGGCTAACCTTTTATTGTTATCCACCACAGCTTCAAATGTGTTCCTGATCAGGAATTCCTGATTATTAAGTTGGATGCTGTCACTGGCTCTAATGCTGCTCCCTCAGCAAAGTACACCACGCTCACCACAACTAAGTAATGGAAAATCTCCATCTGTCATAGTTTGAAATGTGATGACGTGAATACCCAAATGCTCAGATGCAGGAAGCCAGAGTTCAAAACGACAAATGACCCTTGATTGCAGCTGATAGTAATCAAAAACATAAAAAGGTCCCATAGAGAGTCCAGATGCCAGAGAAACTAAATAAAAGAAGCACACAGGGGAACAAATGTGATGCAATAAATAACGAGCAAACTGAGACTGAGGGAAATCAGGGCTAGTAAAAACATCTGGGTAAGTAGAAACAGCTGAAATCAAATCAAGTACAACAAAACAGGGAAAGTAAAACTAGAAACAAGACACAGAAGACAAAAAGCTACCAGAATAAAACAAGAAGTGACTGATTACACAAAGAGACAACACCCTAACGCACTTGACACAAACTTGACACAGAAAGACACAGAAAGACACATGGGGGAAGGTCAGGAAAATAACAAGCAACTATACAAAAATAAATCCTGACCGTAATACTAATGCAAATAAACAGGATCAAAGAACTAAAGGCTCAGGATACCAAGGAATATGAAAACCAATTGTAAACAATAAACAAAGAACCAAAGAGAGCATCAAAGAAAGTCCAAAACCTCAAAAGTCTGGCTCGAGGACAATGACACCATCATCCTGAGCATTACCATGCAGCTGTTACTGTGTAGATGGGAGTAAGCTCTGTGCAACATCAACATCCTGTCCCAGGATAGACACGATCTGTGTAGCCGTCTTTTTCCTGCTGAAGTTGATTACTGTCTCTCTGGTCTTATTCACATTCATAGGCAAACGATTTCTCTCAGACCACTCCCCAAAATCATCTGTTAGTGTGCTGTACTCCTCCTACTGCCCACCACTTATGTATCCAATTACTGCAGAATCATCAGAGTATTTTCTGAGGGAGGTGTGACTTGGAAAATCTGAGGTGAGTTTGATCCACAGAGTTCAGAGGGAAGAAGGGGAAAAGGGAAAAATCACTGAAAGCACTAAAGGTGCCAGTGTGTGTCTCAAAAAGAGGCAGCAGAGTGCTGTGAACTAAACCTGTGTAAGAAATTGTTTAATTCAGACACATTTCAGTGAAGCACGTAATCCTGCACTCACGGTGCTCGAATGGTTTTATCATACTGTGAGCCATATAAACACACAGAGATCTCTCTGCCCGTTGGGCCTTAGAGCATGTTTAATGAAATAAAATAAAATTTTATTTATTTATATCATATCACAACAACAATTGCCTCAAGGCAACTTTTGTTGGATATCATCTGCAAAGAATGAATCATTAACTAGTATTAGAGAGGTTCCTGATGTTTGGGCTCATTGTCATAAATAAAGATCACCAGCATGTTTTTCATGATGCCTACACAAGGGAGTAAACATGAATTGCATCTCATACACACTTGCATGCATTGGATTAGGAGCATTATGTGTCAGTGAGTGAATGTTGGAAAATGTGTTTGATAATTTCAAACTTAACCAATTACCAGTTTTTCAGCCACATCTCCATTGTTTTGAATGTGATTGAAATGCTAAGTTTACCCATTCTTTCCATCTCCAAATGCAGAATGCTTTTGGATTGTGAATTAGATAAAACTGATGATCATAAGACAGCTAGTCACACCTCAAGAAATAATTAATCAGAGTATTTGGGTTAGTAATGCACAATGTTCCATTCATGTGATGAAGTAAAGTACCACAACAGTTTGTACTGTTTGGACGAGCATGCGAGTTCCTTATCTGCTGGTGTTAGAGCTACTATTCCAATATTATTGGAGCTAATTCATCAGAATTTCAGGGGCAGAACCTCATACACTCGCCTTCCAGGTATTAGTACCTAATATTAGGATCTGTCCAGCCTGGAAGCAACTGCCATTCCTCAAACCACAGTCTCAGCCCTAGATCCGTGCTTGCTTCAGCTACCATTCCCTTTCAAGAAATGTTGTCCAATCTAATTGAGGATGTGGCCCCTGCTAGTAAATTCCTAATGAAACAGAATGATTACTTCAGTGAGGGCCTAATTCATCTTTAGGAAAAGAAATTATTTGTCTGTCTCATAAGACTTGTATGTCTAATACTATGAAGAAAATGGCCTCTTTTATTCTGTAAATACTATGACAAGTAGTCATGTAGTGTGTCTCCCCTCGGGTCCTCCCAGAGCCAGGCGAGAGCCGCTGTACAGGATACGCCAGGCGAAGGTTAACTTAAAATCCACTTTATTTGCAAATAGTAAAACAAAAGACCAGACTGGATGGGACCAGTGGCAAAACTGCAGACAGGAAAACCATAAATCCAGACAGGGAGCGCGTGCACACAGTAAGAAAAAATGAAGACAACACAACTACAGGCACTGAAAACACAGGACTTAAATACACAGGACAACAAGGGAAGTGGGAACAGCTGGGAACACAAGTGACACTAATTACTATAACAAGACCAGGGGAAGCAAAACTGAACATGACAGACAGGAACCAAATGACTATCAAAATAAAACAGGAAGTAAGACGCAGACCTGACACAGGGAAACACAAGGAACTAGAAAGCAAAACATAACCAAATCCCACAATTAAAACCCAAAACAGAAAGGACAAAAACAAAACACGGGGTCTACAGGACCCCTGACCATGACAAGGAGCTACTAGAACTTCAGCTTCAGCATAGCTGTCAGATAAATGCACTGGGAATATTCAAGCGCAGAGCCTCAGCACTAAGTCTGCAGTAAATGCATTCAGTGAGCTACTTACTCTTCACCACTGTTTGTAGTGTGAGTTTATTATGGAACTGGGACACAAAAGCTTTCCAAGTTGCACTGTTTTTGAGTCGGAGACAATAAGAAATTATTTTGGACTGCTGTATTATTCACCCAAATCCAGACAGGACATTCACACTCTTATCCGCTTGATGTATTAATTCTGTGAGACAGTTTGTCTCAGCATGGATGTGTGTGTTTGTTTATCAGGTCATCTCCTGTTGACCAAATATGAAGGTGACTGGAAAGAAATCGGGCATATCTCTTGTTCCTTCACACCATCGGCCTCCTTTTTTCTCCTCATTTGTCCTGCTTTTCTCCCTCTTTTTTATTTCTCTTTCTATTTGTCCGTAATGTTTAATTAGTTAATGTAGGGGGTAGTTTGTGTAGGGGTTTGTTATTTTTCTCAGCCTTCTCTTCTGTGTTGGGTTTGGATGTTAGTGTCATTGTTTCTGTGTTTTGATTACTTACTGTTTTATTTTGATAGCCTTTTGTGGCATGTATTGAGTTTTACTTCCTTATCCCACTTAATTAGTTTCAGCTGTGTCTCGTTACCCTCTTGTGTCTACTTCTCTTAATTACCTGATGTAGGCCTCAGTTTGCCTCACTTCCTTGTCATGTCATGCTGCTTGCTCACTGTTTGTCTGCCCTTTTTGCCCCTCCGTGTTTCCCATTTGGAATTTGGATTGTTTCATCTGCTCTTTGGACTTACTGCATCACCAAAATAAAGACCTGGAGAAGGCTTACAATTGGATTGCCCCCATACTGCTAATATAAGAGATATCAGGGAATCAGGTTCTTGTATAACTAAAGTCAAAACTGTGTCCTTGTCAAGCACATTTTTTGTGAGTGCTGGAATGTTGCCCATTGTCCCAAAACCTGTTTAGGATATTTATGGACAGGATCACAAGGCCTTAGCTGGTGTGAGGAAGGAGTCCAGAACCTTAGATGGACTGTTCTGGTAGGGAAAGAACTGAGCTGAGAAATTAGGCTTTCAATTCATTTGTTGATCTATGTTCCAACCCTCATCAGAGGCCATGAGATACAAGCAGCCAAAATTGGTTTTCTCCATCAGGTGGCTGGCCTCCACCTTGGAGATGGAACAAGGGAAAATCTTGAAGTACTCCTTTATGTCAAAAGGAGAAAGATGAGGCTGAAGGTTTTCTGGGCATGGCTAACTAGTTGGAGATGCTGGTGTAGATCCAGAAGACACTGGAGAGTTTACAAATATCTGGGTACTCTCAAAATCTGCCAAGAAGAACTGGTGTTAGGGAGAAGGCCATCTTCCATTTATCTGAAGTAATATTAACCTGACTTCAAATAAGTGGAAGATGATGGATGATAAGCATGATAATAGAACAGGAAAAACAGCTCATCCATGAGTGATAACATTCATATCAACAACATCAATCAACTAAACTCATGGGATGCTGACACAGTGAGGTCTCAGCATACAAGTAGGTCCATAACATGATCCCATAGTTATGGAAGGTCTACACATCAATCAGATATTGATTGTTTGAGTCATGTTGGAACAGGAAGGGGCCAACCCCAGAATGTTCCCACAAAGTCGGAGCATGAAATTGTCAAAAATGGCTTGATATGCTAAAGCAATAAGAGTTCATTTCACTGGCACTAAGGACCTGAGCCCAACTCTTGATGTAAGGCTTGGATGCAGCTTTAAAAGTTGTTGTTTCTGAGGGACAATTGGGATGATTTTTTCTCTAATGGTTAAACTCAACAGAGCTCTGACACTTTTTCAGCCTGGCTATAGTGCTGAAAAGAAAACTGGGGTTCGTCTTATAAATTTGAGGGAGTGGGTATATAGTACAGCAATGCCAGATATCTAAATGAAATTCTGCACTATTCTAATCCAACTGTTCTCTCCTGTTCTGGTGAACAATCACTACAAAACATCCTGCAGTAAGTCTGACAACCATGAGCTATTGTAGTCATGTTGAAGTGAAGTTTCTGACATCTGTCTTCCCTCTCTCTGACTTTCTCATTGTCTCCTTTAGAAACCTGTCGAAGAACCCCATGTTGACCACACTGTCCTGGAAGATCTTTGAAAATCTACAGCTCTTAGAACTGTAAGTTGGCCCTTGGGTCGTTCTTAGTTTGTTGCTGCTGACACACGTTAAACCTGAAATGGTCTTTCTGTTCTTTTATACCTCAATTTATTAACCTGTTTCCTTTACTTTAAGTATGAAACACAGAATTTAGTTCAATTCAATTAAGTTTTATTTATATAGCACCAAATTATAACAACAGTTACTTCAAGGCACTTTATTGTAAGGTAAGACCCTTCAACAATAGAGAGAAATCGCCCAAAATTCGATGACCCCAATATGCGCAAGCACTCAGTGTCAGTGGGAAGGAAAAACTCCCTTTTAAGAAATCTGGCAAAATCAAGCTCAGGGAGGGGCTGCAACTAGGTAGGGGTGAGGGGTAAAAAGAGGGAAGAGGGAAACAGGACAAAAGAGGGGCCTTTTTTTGCCTAGGGTCAACACTCTCCAGTATCACCATTGTCTTTGCACTCACTGCCTGCTTCATTGGTTACATCTGTTCAGCTGCACATTAACACAAATATCTAGTCAGCCAATCATATTGCAGAAACTCAATACAGGGATTTAGACATGTAGACATGGTCAAGATGACCTGCTGAAGTTCAAACTGAGCATCAGAATGGGGGAGAAATGTAATTGAAGTGATCCTGAAAGTGGGACTGTTATTGGTAACTGACAGGCTGGTTTGAGTATTTCATAAACTTGCTTATCTACTGTGAGCATACATATCTCTAGGATTTACAGAGAATGGTCCCAAAAAAAAGAGCAACCAGTGAGCTCTGGGTTTCTCTGGGTGAAAATGCCTTGTTGATGCCAGAGGTTAGACCACTCATTACAACCAAGGCATGCAGAAGCACATCAAAACTTGAAGCAGATGGACTACACCAGCAGAAGACCAAAGATTAAATCACCTCAAACTGGTTTCTTGAACACTGTAATCAAATGGCCTCCACAGTCACAAGGGATGTTGTGGATCAAGGAGCTGCTGACAAATCTGCATCAATTTTGTGATGCTACCATGTCCATATGAGCCAAAATCTCTGAGGAATATTACCAGCAACTTGATGAATTGTTACAAATAATTAAGGTACTCCAGCCCCATGCACAAGATGAACATAATTAAGTGTCCAGTGACTGTATATATAGATTTGTCACATTTATAAATGAAGCTTAAATCATGGGGATGTGGGGAAATGTAATGTGCTTGGGGTGGCTGTGGCTCAGGAGGTAGATCAGGTCACCCAATAATTGGAAGGCTGGCAGTTCAATCCCTGGCTGCTCCAGTCTCCATGTCAAAGTGTACTTGGGCAAGATACCGAACCCCAATTTGCTCTCCGATGCAACCGTTGGAGTATAAATGCACGTGACTGTTAGATAGAAAGCACTTAAACTTAGACAGAAGTGCTTGTATGAATGTGTGAATGGGGCGTTTTGTGTAAAGTTCTTTGAATGCTCAAACTAGAGTAGAAAAGCGCTGTAAGGGAACCAGTCCATTTACTATTTTAAATCACTTTTTCAGTCATACTGACCACAGTTTTTTAGTTTTTCCCACAAAGTCTCATCTTTTCAAACTTTCCCACTGTATAATCTGTGAATGTCTGAGTTTCTGTACTGATATATTAATTAAAACAGACGCAGTCCAGTCATACACTTTGTGTCTTCAACCCAGTGGCAGCGGCTCAACGTACCAGGTTACAAAACTCGAGAAACGCACAATCGGCAGGAATGGTGGATAGTAATGGATGTGATATCAATTTAATTTCAGCTTTGTCATCTGGTGCCTTTTTAAAGACATCCAATGGTGGTTTGAAAATGGCCCTTATTCCAGATGCAACCCCCAAGGGGATTTGTGTCTTCTTCTAGGATCAAACCAGGAATCCTTTGGAAGAAGGGTGTGAACTGAATACATTGGCAAGGTGAAGGTAAATATCTTGCTTGTACACAGTTTGAGGTTATATAAAGACTTAAGTTCTCCTCTGCTATAGATCTAAATAGAGAAAAACAGTTTGCAGTTTATATATTGTCATGAACCCCTAAAGTTTTAAAGACAGCTACATAAAAATCCATTCTGAGCAGCAGTGGATAAAAAAGCTGACCAGGAAACAGTAACAAGTAAAACTATCCAGGCTGGGATTACTGTACATGTATCTCTTTTTTTTATGACTGAAATAAAAAGATGCAGGGAGTGGGAGCTGCTCTTTTAGGGAGTTCATGAATATTTTTCTCTAAAACTGAAACTAAATGTTAATTATACCTGGGTTAATACTTCTATTTCTCTTTTCTTGATGTTTGAAAGATAATTTTTATTACTTTCGATTTTAAATGGTCTAAAATAAATGTTAAATTGACTAGAACTTTTACAGCACTTTTCTACTCTTATTGAACATTCAAAGTAACTTAAAATGGCTATTAGTGGATCTCAGATAACACACAAATGACATACTGAGCTGAAGCACCCTGCTCTCTTCTTCCACCTCATGTTTGCTCCCACACAGGGTTATCTGTACTACTGAAGGGAGATTAAGGGAGGTAATTACATTTGTGTCAGACAAGCTTAAAGTGTGCTTGCTGCTTGTCTTGTGTTTAATGGTTCAACCTGATGCGTAACAATATTATAATAACAAATGCACATTAAGCATTATTTAAATACAGGCAAGTGTATCAATAGAGGAATCACCAGTGGAGAGCAGCACATAGTATGTGTATATACAGTATATTAATATGTTGTTGAGAATCTGAGCATCACATTTACTTACCCAGCAAGTGTTTTCCATCTCCATATTGTCACTCATTGTGTACATCATTCCTAGCTTTTGAGCAACACTGTGCACTGACTGAAAAACAGGCTTTTGACAAGGAAAGACAGACTGATGGCATGACCGTTTTCCAACTCTGATCCCTTTCCTGGATGTAGGTCATGTAGTGAACTTCTGAAATGTTTTATTTACTTGTAGTTATTTTCTATCTCTTTATTGTCATTAAGTTAAAGTCACATAGGGATTTTCTGCTTGCTTTATTTTTTGCTTTATAATTTGTGTCATTGATTCTTTCTAATATTGCTTGACAATGTAACACCTCCACATAGTGTTGATGCTTCTCACTGCTCCAACTTTGCATGTGGCCTGTTACATTTGGCCTGCTCATTTAACGTTTTCTTTATTATTATTATTCTGAACATGTCGGACATTATGGGCAGGCTGGCTCCTCTGTTCTGGCCAGATATCCTTCAGATATCACTCTGTTCAGCTGATATCATTCAACCTAACCCGCTGAAGAACAAGAAAATTATGTCTAGCAGTTTTATTACCTTTTTCCAGGCATCACTAATAATGGATGGACAAACTAATATATTTCATTTTTTGTACTAACAACACAGAATGAGATTCAGTGATTGGCAGCAGAGAGTGAAAATACTGTATTTGAAAGAATACTGTTCTTGTGGAATATTGTTAGCATACTCTACTTGCATTTTGATCAGTATTTCAATTCAGGTACCCCATGTGACCACACTAATTACAATAGTTTTATAGCTCAAAACAGATTTGTTGAGGATATCAGGGCATGTACACAATACAACACACTGTCATAGAGGACCACTAACCTCTCATCCTCTCCCAGACGAGCAGGTCACATGTCCGACTCCGGCCAGTGTGAAGAGAACCCTCTCCGGGTTCAACCCACATAAGGCGGTTGGGCCATACAGTGTATCTGGTCGTGTTTTGAAGGAGTGTGCCAGAGAGCTCAAGGGTGTCTTTGCTGTTGTCCCCATGGGTCTCAATCATAATACCAGTACCAAAGCAGTCCAGTTATAATGACTATTGGCACTGAATTCCATCATCATGAAGTTCTTTGAACAGCTGGTCATGCACTACATCAAAGCCATCGTCCCTCCTTCCCACAACTGGTTTCAGACTGCATATAGGTCGAATAGGTCCATAGAGGATGCCATCTGCTGTTCTCCATCCAGCTCTCACCCACCTGGAAACAACTATCTTATGTGCAGATGCTGTTCTTAGATTTCAGTTCACAATTCAACACAATCATTCCTCAGCAGCTAATACAAAAACTCAGGCTCTCTCTGTAACTGGCTACTGCACCTTTTGACAGGGAGGCCACAAAATGTGTGGGTCAGTAGTAACACCTCCAAGATCATTATGCTAAGCACCGGGGTCCCGCAAGGGTGTGTGCTCAGCCTGCTGCTCTTCATTCTACTGACACATGACTGTGCACCAACCTACAGCACCAAACACATCATCAAGGTTGTGGATGACTTGACTGTGGTGGACCTCATTACTAACAATGATGACGCCAACTACAGGAATGAGGTGAACCATCTGGTCCAGGGGTGCAGAAACAACAATCTCTTCCTGAATATGGAAAAGACCAAAGAGACTGTACAGTAATAGACTTCAAGAGAGGACATTTACAATATCCCCCTCAGCAATGGTACTGCTGTGGAGAGGGTGAACAGCACCCCAAAGTCCTGAGGGTTCATCTCTCTGAGGACCTCTCCTGGTCTGGCAACACCACATCGCTGGCCAAGAAGGCTCAAACTCACCTCTACTTCCTTCACAAATAGAGGAGAGCATGGGTCCCACTGTATGAGTGAGAGTGTCTTCACTGGCTGCATCACTGTGTGGTACAGAGGCTTCAGGATGTCCTGCTGAAAGACCTCGCAACACATAGTGAATACAGCCAGCAAGATCATTGGTGCCGTTTCCCTCTCTTGCAGACATTTTCAAGACTGGCCTCACCCACAGAGCTGTCAGCATCCCTGCTGACCCCTCTTACCCCTCACACACTATCTTCAGCCTCCTGCCTTCAGGGAAGAGGTACTGAAGCATCTGGGCTCGCTCCACCAGACTGTCAAACAGCTTTGTTCATCAGGCTGTCAGGAGACTTTATCTTAGCTGTTTGCACACAAGGACTCAGTACATTCAAATCTTTAATGCTACTGATCTTTGTCAGTCTTTACTGCACTGTACTACAACCACTTGCCAAAAGTATACGCTCATCTGCCCTCACACACACATGAACTTGAGTGGCATCCCATTATTAATCCAGAAGGTTTAATACATCGACCCGCCCTTTGCATAGCACCTAGCTATAACAGCCTCACCTCTCCTGGGAAGGCTTACTACAAGGTTTAGGAGTGTGTTTATGGGAATGTGTGACCATTTTTCCAGAAGCACATTTGTGAGGTCAGACACTGATTTTGGATGAGAAGCCCAGTTCTTCCACACCAGTCTCGCTCATCCATGTCTTTATGGACCATGTTTTGTATATGGTGCGCAGTCATGTTGGAACAGGAAGGAGCCGACTCCAAACTGTTCCCACAAAGTTGGTAACATGAAATTTTCCCAAATATCTTGGTATGCTGAAGCATTAAGTTCCTTTCACTGGAACTAAGGGGCCGAGCCCAACACCTGAAAAACACCCCCACACCATAATCCCCCCTCCACCACACTTAACAGTTGTCACAATGCAGTCAAACAAGTACCATTCACCGGGCATTCTCGCCGGATTGCCAGATGACGAAGCGTGATTTGTCACTCCAATATCGGCGTGCTTCACATCACTGCATCCATTGCTTTGCATTGTTCTTGGTGATGTAAGGCTTGGATGCAGCTGCTCGACCACGGAAACCCATTCCCTGAAGCTCTCTACGCACTGTGCTTGAGCTAATCTGAAGTTTGGAGATCTGTAGTGATTGACTCGGCAGAAACCTGGCGACCTCTGCACACTATGTGCCTCAGCATCATTTTACATAACCATTACATTGTCCTTTTGACTTTTCTCAACTCTTCTTTTATCGTAAGGTGACAGAGAAACAGTATTTAGATTCTCCTGTATGTCCTGTACATACAGCAAATTTTTTGAATTTACATTAGAGCTGATCCTTTATAGATTACACTTTATAATCCAGTTGTTTGGTTGATATAATATTGTAAAGTCAAGATACATCCTCCCACACTCTACCTCAGACTGGTTGAGATCTACTGAGGATATTGAGCATAGCATGTCTGAATTCTTGAGAACAGCTTGTTTGCTCTATTTATCAGACCTGCCGCTGTAATTATACACCCGTTGATCTCAAGGTTGACTGTGTGTGTATGTGTGTGTCGTCAGCTTGGGTTTAGATACACAATTGCTCATTACTCTTGCCTTTTTCGTCTTTGCAAACACACTAACACACACATTTAATTCATCACAAAATGCCTGCAGGGTGGTAAAAAAACTCTTCCCTATCTGCTGTGGTTTGTGTGTAATGTACAGTACTGTGCTTCAAAGATCAGGACTGCTCCAGCAACCCTCCAACACTGTGTGTATGAATGATGAATGCTACACAAATATTCAATGTTAGAGAGTAGCAACACATCTTGGATTTATGAGGGGGTAATAAGTATTTTATGGCATAACTTGTCATGCCATATAAGTCTGGTCTCATCTGAATAGTAGGTAAATGATGAAGTGACTGTTTTTATGACAACCAACAAGCTTTACTTTTTTTAGTTTATGTGTACATACAGTTATAGTAAGATGGAGTGGCTTTGTTCACCTCTGAACTGTGCTTTTTCCTTGTTTTATTTTTTGACTACTTTTCAGTTTACTGTTCACTTTTAAACCTAGTACGTAACAGAGGAAGTACTAAAGATTGGCACTTCTTGCTTCACAATAGATTTTGATGCAAACTTTTAACAAGAATACATCTCAAAAGAGATTGTAGGAGAGCCAATGCAGAGCTGGAATACACACCCAGCTAAAGAAGGCCTCCCCACAGAGCTGCACTGCCCAGTAATTACATTGCCAGTGCCAAATTGCTCAGCAATGAGTTCACGGCTGTCATTGATGTGGCTGTATGCATTCCACCATGCATCAATGGAAAGACTGCACAGGGCACCTTGCTAACAAATAACAAACTACAGTTCGTTCACCCTGATGGGATTTTTATTAACGAGAGACTTTAATCAAATCTGAAAACGCTCCTTCCTAATTTGTATCAACATGTGACAAGTCCCACCAGGGGGGCAAAATACACTGGACCAGCAACATTAAAGATAGATACAGAGCCTCCATCCTCCCCCACCTGGATCAGTCTGACCACCTAACATGATTTCTCACACCAGCATACGGACCCATCAATAGCTAAATAAAGCTTTCTGTGACCATCAAGATCTGGCCAATAGGAGCTTCCTTTCACCTGCAAGACTGATTTGATTTGGGATCTAGCTCTGAAAGCACTGAAGACTATAGAACCACTGTCCTGTTTTATATAAAGAACTGTGTGAACAGGGTCACTGCTGATAAGCATGGCCAAACAACAGGCCACGGATTTCAAGTTGCTGTTGAAAGAACGAAGGGCAGCCTTCAAGTCAGGAAATGGTAAACCTCACAGTTTTTTTCTTACAAGATGAAGAGCATCAACAAGGACGCAAACACAGTCTACAGGCTGCAAACTGAGAGTCATTTCAGGGTGGTGGTGGTGGGGTCCCCTAGCAGATATGGCAGGTGTCCATCATCTCACAAACTATAAAGGCAACAGAGATGCAATCAACTGCAACAGTGATTCACTAGCTAAGGAGCACAACCACTTCTTTGCCCACTTTGCGATGGAGTAAAACATTACAGCATGACCTACATTTTTACAGAAGTATCTGTACTTTCCACTTCTTACATTTTCAGAACGAGCTCGTTACTTTTGGTTTAACGCTTTTGCATTTCCGGTCAGTGCGGCGTCAAACATCAAACGATCTGAACCTCTTAAGCGGAGGAATAATAACACATAAGAAAAAAATCGTACTGGCGTATGGTAATTTTAAATGCTACGTTTCTAAATGCTCAACAAATATCAGCACAAAAAGTGTGTGCAGTTTGTCACAGTGTGTCTGCTAGCTGGAGGAACAGCTGCTGTATTTCCAGGGAGAGCAAAGAATGAGCAATAACTTCACTCAGATGGAGAAAGATGGAAGATGTACTTCTACTTAAGTACAGAATGTCAGTACCTTTGCCAGCTCTGTTAAGCAGAGGTGTTCAAAACTCAAGTATGCCACCATTGAGTTTGTCTCCAAAAATGGGGGCAACAGCTTTAGAGCTGTGGCTCTCACTCCCACTGTGATGAAGTGCTTTGAAAGGCTGATCCTAAAACAGATTAAATTGTCACTTCCAGCCACCCTTGACCAACACCAGTTCACCTACAGGGTCAACAGGTCCAGAGAGGGTGTCATCAACACTGCTGTCCATGCAGCATTTACTCACCTAGAACATTAGTGGACATATGTTGTTTATACTGTATACTTCAGCTCTATATTCAATGCCATCATCCCCAGACTGAAGACCAAGGACTTCTGAACAAACCAGCCACAGTCTATTAGACTGGGGACACATCACTCTGACAGCTCAGCATAGGAGCTCCTCAGGACTGTATGCTAAATGGTATTTTGAGAACTCAAGCACTGTATACAGGATGCCTCATTCACCCATTCAGACACATTCATACTCCGACGGTTGCTTTGGAGAGCAGCTTGCAGTTCAGTATCTTGCCCAAGAATACTTTGGCATGCAAAATATCCTCTACAAATAGGGATGTAAGTTGCTGCAAGATGGCAGTTTAACTGCATAATGACAGGTACTTGCTGTTATATAGGAATATAACCAGTTGACAAACCGTTAAAAAAAGAGGCATGTCACAGATGAGTTGCACTCATCTGTGACTCACACTGATTGCAATGTGTTGGCAATCTCTCTATGTTTTTTGGCATATATGCAAACCTTCATCAATCTGTCTAAGAATGGTTGCAGTCGGTCTGAGTTGGGCCTTGGTTGTTTGGCAATAGACTGATTTGTACAATTTCCTCAAAAGAGGATTTGTTCACAGCATCACATTACAATTGTTTGCCAAATATGAATTTTTTCTCTAGTGTGACTGAGCCAAGTCATGCAAAAGGTGCAGATGCTTCATGTAACTCTCCCCCCTGAGTAACTCTCCACACCATGTCTCCTTATGTCATGGACTGGGACTTGCCTGCAGCCTGTAATACACTAGCCAGCAGTTGTTGCATACTGTATGTTGGGTTGGTTGTAGCTCAGGAGGTAGAGCAGGTCACATACTAATCGGAAGGCTGGTGGTTTGATCCCTGTAGCGTGTGCCATGTGTATTTAAGCATGAAGAAGCAGAACAAAATTGCCTCGCTGAGTCTCCATTTCAACTCAAAAGTGCTGACTTCAAACTATGCACCAGTTTTTAAATTGTGTTGATAGAATAAGGAAAACCAGAGTTATGATCAATAATTTATGCCATGCTTTTTCCTGTATATTGTCCTGGATCTTCACTCACAGGACGTGCTCGTGAGCACACACACACAAAAAAAAAAACAATGTTGGAAAGTCGCACCACATCAACCAAACGTGAAGCATTTGGTTGCTGAGGAACAGATGAGAGTTGTGAGAGTGACAGGGTGAAAAACAGACAGCAATATTGATAGTGAGTTTAGACATTTGAGAAATTTTAGCATTTTTGGAGTGCACAGTTAGTGGATAGTGTATGTGTGTCTCCAGGTGTACGACAGGAGGAGGAGCCCACCTGGAAGTGTCAGCGAGGGCCCCTCTGTGATACACAGGGACTGTTTTTTTTGGAATAGCACAATCAGTTTGTGTGGCATCTACTTGACACCTGATTGATCTGTAAATAAATAGTACATAGTACAAAAAACTCCGGAGGCATTGCCTGTATTTTAATATAAATTGTTGCATATAACTTTGTTTGCTAAATTTGTACATGCAGTTTTGAAAATTAGTACTTATATTTGCATTTTAAGTTATAAAAATACTTAATAATACAAGTATTAATATAAATGTACCATTTTGTAGGTAGTTGGCACCAAATGAGAAGCTTTCGAGCATCAAAATACTCTTTTGTTTTCACTGGATAGATCTGCCTGTCTCTGCAGTGCTTGTAAAAACCCCGCTTTATATTTCTATTTTAATAACACGGGAGAAGATAGATATGTTTAGTAAAGCAGTCACATCCTAGTAAGCGCTGCTTGGGAAACAAAATACATACTGAATATACCAGGTGACTCTATAGGACACAGAAACTGTGTTTACACAGTTCGATGTTTAGGACCAAGTTTATCAGAGTGCTAATTTGCTACCAAAATACTATTTTTTGAAACATTTGCTCAACCTCATCAGTTTTAAGTTTCAAATTATTATCACCTCCATTTTTTGTGCAGGTGATGGTGAAGATTTCAGTCGGGCTGTTTTTCTGCCAGTTTCTGTCAGTCTGACTTCTTTTCATTTGCCAGAAGTTTCCAAAATATCTGAAATGCCAGCTGACTGATGAGAGTGTTTTATTTTAATATAGTTCCTAGGCTGACTCATTTCATCAGCTTGAAAACGCACAGTTCACAAAAAAAGTGTGACCCATTAGTGTGCAGCGTTATATAAACACCAGTCTGTGTTGCCATGGATTCCAGGACTTCCGGAACTGCAGAGTGTGTTTGGATTAGAGAATTTCAGGCCGGCGTCGGGCTCAATGGGGAGTCTCCTGGAACAATGCACCTTCTCGGTTATATGTTAGCGCGGTTGTTAATTCTTAAAAATGTTTGAAAGTGTCAATCACGCTTGTTCTGCTGGCAGTGAGTTGAACGTGAATATGAGATTCAGACCATCGTTGATGCTGTCAGTGCTCTTTTCTTTCCAGGCATTTGGAGGATGTGATGTTCACCTGCGGCTGTGAGATTCGCTGGCTGCAACTATGGCAACAGAGAGGAGAGGCAGGTCTAAGCAGCCAACAGTTACACTGTGCTGACAGCTACAGGAAAATACTGCTGCAGGATATGAACATCAGCAGTTGTGGTAAGCTTGTGTGATAATATTCACACTCTAAACATAAACATCTAATGTGGAATTCTGACTGCTGATGTTATCTGTTTAAGTGCAGCCATTTAAATGAGCGAGCTTGGGTCGCTGTATATGTCTTTCTTTCAGGAAGTCTCTAGGTGCTACTGGGGCATTCCTGGCAACTTCCTAAAATCAGGATAAAGAAAATTCAGCACAGCCCCTTTGAAGGAAAACTAGATTTAAAGATCCTTTGTTCTGTCTCTCTCTGTTCATATTACCATGGCATTGTGCCGAGAGGCAGACTGTTGCATCAGCAGTTGTGTTTATAGTTTATACACCAGTTCTCTCAGTGTTTTTTTTTTATTAATTTTTTTAAATAAAGAATTTAATAAAACTTGTTATCCCCGAGGAGCAACAGAGGAGACGATGGGGCTGCAAATCTGGAGCTAAGGATAAGATAATAGGGCACAAACTGTCTATTCCAGCCATCTTCCTGGGGAAAGTGAGGTCCTTGGGCAATAAGATGGAGGAGCACTGATTAAGACCCATAGGGAATACCGTGAGTACGGTATGATGTGCTTCATGGAAACATACCTAAACTCACACATCCTGCTGTAGATCACAGTGAGAAAGCACCTGGATTCAGAACTTTTCGGGCAGATAGCGATGCTAATGCTAATGTGGCAAGAATAGCGCTGGAATAATTGCACTGTTAGTGAACAAAAAATGGTGCAATCTTGGAGGGTATTGACCTGACCATATTACTTGCAGAAAGAATTCTTATCCATTATTGTTGTTGGTGTTTACATTCAGTTTCAGCTGATGCAGAGGTAGCATGTGACATCACTCATTCCAGTGTATAATGCCGGGTAACCCAGCATTGTAGTGCTTTTATGGTTATGACTGGTGATTTTACCCACATCTTACTGGACAAAATATTACCAACGTTTCAACAGCATATCATTTGTGCCACCAGAGAAGTACGAGGCTTGCTCTATGCAAATGCATACAGTGCCACTGCAATCGCTTTCCTGACCATCTGACTATAATCTAGCACTGCCAACACCAATGTGTGTTTCCCTTGCTAAACAGAAACTTGTATCCACAAGAGTTGTTAGGAGGTGGATGAATGAGGCTGTGGAGGCACTGCAGGTCTGTTTTGAGTCTACAGACTGGAATGTACTTTATAAAGCACACTGAGAAGAGATTAACAGTTTAAATGTAAAAGGTAAATGGACTGGTTAGAAACATCCTGTCTCAGTGTGATGCTGAAAGGCTAGTTCATGCATTTATTACTTCTAGGCTGGACTATTGTAATTTTTTTACTATCAGGCTGTCCTAAAAGCTCCCTGAAAAGCCTTCAGCTGATCCAAAATGCTGCAGCTAGAGTCCTGACAGGGACTAGAAAGAGAGAGCAGATTTCTCCCATATTGGCTTCACTTCATTGGCTCCCTGTTAAATCTAGAATTTAAAGTCCTTCTCCTCACATACAAGGCTTTGAATAATCAGGCCCCATCTTATCTTAAAGACCTCATAGTACCGTATCATCCCAATAGAGCACTTCGCTCTCAGACTGCTGGATTACTTGTGGTTCCTAGGATACTTCAGAGTAGAATGGGAGGCAGAGCCTTCAGCTTTCAGGCCCCTCTTCTGTGGAACCAGCTCCCAGTTTGGATTCAGGAGACAG
>VUQJ01044177.1:16531-27954 GCA_015108635.1 Andinoacara biseriatus
GACCAGTCCTGCTCACTCCAGAACCGGGCAATGCTAGCACGTAAAGCGGGCCTATCTTGTCATCCCGCATCAAAATAAAACATAATAGAGTATTAGGGGCTAACACGGCACAAAACAAGAATACATATATAGAACAAGGTTGGGAACTCACCCTCTAAAAGCCTGGAAATCAGCGAGTCCACGTCCAACTCCCCCTCCGCCATTTCTGTAGCGAACAGCTCTGCCCGCCGCAGTCTGAAGCAGGCAGGGCAGGCACCGCCTCAGCGTACAGAATCGCGCCTCCTACCATCCGGGCCTCCCATTTAGGACCATTACGCTGCTTTCAAATGCCTCTCGGATATCCCAGAGTCTAGTGCAGAAAGTACAGTGGAGAGTCTTTTTGCGTTATTTTGTTGTAACTATCTGGAACAGCTATGGAGTTATTGAAATCGTGCTTTCCATTTATTTCCAAATTGAATTTGTGAGTTCTTGTTATTTGACAGGTAACATTAGTGTTTACATATTTTATTTGGCAAAAGTAACATTAAAAAAGAGTAATGTTTCAAAAAATGTAGTCTATTTGAAGCCAAAGAAAAAAATATCTAAGACGTAGTGATCTAATCTAATACGTAAGTTTCACATACTTTTTTCCTCTTCCTATAATAGCGTTAGCCAGTTCAATCCTCAAATTCAGATAGTGCTGTATAAAGTCCAGGTCCACCATAAAGATCATAATGAGAGGGTAGAATATATGGATTTCGATCCAAACTTGTTTGTATTAAAAAAATATGGGCGCTCAAAGAACCCTTGTAAAAAAAACAGATGATCACTGACTTATTCAATGCTTTTTACCTGTGATTTTCGATCACACTGAAGGCATCGGTATCTCCAAGACATTTTAGAGCAAGTTACTGGAAATAAAATAACAATCACAACAATAACAATGTTTCTTTAGAATTTATTGTGTATATTGGCCATTTTACTGAAATAAAACTACATTTAGAATGAGTAAATATGGGGGAAAAAAATTCGTTTTCACCATCTTCTGTCAAAGGACCGACGTACAGCAGCACCTGATTTAGTCAACTCCGGCGCCCCCTGCTGGTTTACAACGTGTCAGACGTTTAAGCGTCATAGTTGTTGCTTATCGGTTAAGAGAGCAAACAAAACAGGATTCCTTTTTTTCTTCAAATGAACTACAACAACATTGTTGAGATAATAGTTGATTTAAAAAAAAAAAGTTTGGAGCCCTATCGTGTTTATCACACAGCTTTAAATAGGCACTGATTTTTGGTGCAACCACCAAAACAGAAACTTGTAATGTGGGAGAGTGTGTGTAGGATTGTTCTCAAAAACACTCTAGCTGGTCGACTTAAGAGCTGGATGTTTTGTCTGTTTACAGAGGAAAATCCCGAGAACCGTCAGGCAGAAAAAAGTGAGTTGGATCTTAATCTTAGACTCTTCCAGGTTATGACTAAAACCAAAAGTTATGTTATTGCCTCTCCCACTCACTTATTTTTCTGGTTCTTTCAAGTGCGTCACGGGGTATTTCCGCACTGTTTTGAGTGGGTGGTGGCAAGTTGCACTGCAGAGAGAAGGCCAGTGAGCTGCGTCTGCGTAAAGATAGCCACAATTCCGGAAACGACACAAATATTCTCTTCAAAACAAAAGCATACAGTTTCTCATGAGCAACCGCTTGTCCCTCACAAAGAGACGAAAGCCTTGAAATAAGTTACGTACGAATTATATAAAGTACCCATATTACCAATGTTAGATAAATTAAAAAATATATTATTATTGTTATTATTATTATTATTACAACTCTCATGAACTAATTTGATTATGCTAACAATTATAATGGCATGACAACAGCATGAAGACTAAACCGAAATTAATCTATATTATTATTTAACACTTTCCAAAAAAGAAAGAAAACATGCATGAAAACAGACAATCGTTAACTTGGAGACGTATTAATGGCTGTCTGGTATATGTTTTTTTGTTGTTGTTGTTTTGTTTTGTTTTTGTTCAGCTCAGATCTATTTCCGTTGTTTGGGAAATTATCAAAAATATTTTGCCATTTCTTGATCTTTCAATTCACTACACATTCTATTTATTTAATATTTTGGGTCTAAATCTAAGAGGTATAAGTACTAGGTAAAAAGTATGCTCAGAAAACGGTTAAGATAGAGACAACTTGGACAAATACCGACGATACGTGAGAAAAACGTCTCGTAAAGCAGCACTTTCATGTACTGCGCAGTTGCTGCAACATGTGAAGTCACCATGCTGACTCTGTATTGCACAAAAAGCAAACACAAAGTTGCAGCACATTGTTCCCCAAGTAGATCTCGTTATTTCTGCGCTGTCCTTACCGGAAAACCCGTGAGCACGAACGTAACTCTCCGTGCGGCTTTACTAACTGTACTCTCTCGTCCACAGACGTGGGTGGAGTGAAGGAGGCGACAGAGCAGCTCTGTCAAGAACTTCGTGGAGTCTGTAGTGCCGTGTCTGCTGCTTCATTTAGCTAAAAAAAAAAGAAAAACAAACTATTGAGAAACAGCGGGGGATATTGAGGAACGTGAGCCGGACTTGGACACAGCCATGGACCGTAAGTGGAGCTGCTTTTATTTACTCATGTCAGGCACGGGAGGTGAAACTGTACAAGGAGTTGTTTTTGCGCACAGGGGAAAGCCCCGCTATCATTGGGTTTTGCGCCAACAGGAGGAGTCTGTTCCTGGATAGTAAGCTAACGTACAGACAGAAGTTTGGCTTAACTTTGGTTTATCGCATACATGTGAGATATCCGAGGGTGATCTGATATGAAACTGAATGAATTCGTCTGCGTGTGTACAACTCACCTGACACGGGCGAACCAAAGAGTCTCCGCTGCAAAGAGGCCTGCGGGGTTAGTCTGCTTGGGAGATTTCCCTCTAGCGACTGAAACTTCGTTCGGAAGTCTCGCCATTTAATGTTTTCTGTTTGTTTGAGGATACATTCTTTACGAATCACACTCTCAGCAGCTTGTCAGTCAGTGTTAACAATATATATCATATCCGGCATGGTATAAAACCACCACATTGCATTCTTTCAATTAAAAAAAAAATCTGTTATTTAATTCGGCCACGCTGCTAGCAAGCAACCGCCCACCCCGGCCTTAATGGACAAAAGCGATTCAGATAAGAAACTGCGGTAATAAGCGCTCTGTTTAGCGGGACACGTGTATGCAGATGCAGTGACTATTTTGTGAAGATTTAGAAGCCGCCCGCGTTTCTATTTTTTTCTAATTGTACCTTTGCCTTTAGGCTAAAACATAAAATAGCAAGATTTTATAATGGAGTTCTGTTGACTTCCTATCTTTAAAGTGCAGCCACACTTATGCACGTTATAACACAGCATTGTTTGTCGATAAGTGTGTCTTATCTCTGTCTTAAATGTGGATATTAAAAGACATGACAAACAGCCAACATCTGACTAATAGTCATAAAAGATTATGGCCCTTTGTTTGGTCCGGTCAAGTGAAAGTGAATCAAACAACAATATCAAAAGCCTCGGCTGTGATGCGTTTAATGTCACTACATTTACTCATTAATGAGCATGTAGTGACTGTGGTTATTTGCTTTCACTTTCACAACATCCAGACTCAGTAAGTAGTAAAAAGAGTGTATTTCACACAAGTGGTCAAAAAAGTATTCATTACAGAATTGGGCTATTATTTATATAATTATCTTAGTTTCTTTCTTTCTTTCTCAAGCCATGATTACAGGGCTTTATGTAGCCTCTACATTCGTCACTATCCTCTCAGAACCTAAAAAGCAAGAATAATGTCTTTGGTCTGAGGCTAGAAAGCAGACATGTTACAGCTTGGAAAGCAGAGTACACAAGCTTTTAAGCTGAACCAGTCCTGCCTGCTGATGGGTGGAGCTTTGACCAATTCACCCTGTGTCACACCTTGCTTAGCGCCTGAAACTGGAGTGCTTCATGCACTGAAGGCTTCCAGCAACAAAGCAGGGTAATCTGACACCAATATTAAAAGCCCTGCCTGTCATTGTTTGTCTTTTTCTTCACTTCTCTGGAGCTTTATAGGCAAGTGGTTTATGACCACCAGAGATTATATTTAGCTGGGAGGCCCTTGTATCTCAGCGTCCTTCGACCTTGTTGGACGCTGCACTCTCCTGTAGATTTCCACCCTGACCTCACCACAAATGACAAACTCTGACTAAACCACAAATATGCACGGAATCTGTCGTTCATTATTTTTGTCATCTGCGCCGCCGCTGTGTACTCCGTCATTTAAGATGTAGATGGAAAACCTGTACTTTATCTAAGTAAGTTCATTTAATTTCCTTTCTTGTTTCTGTTCACCACAGCTACATATGGATGGGGCCTTACCCCTCTCAACCAGGGTGAGAGCGCTTTGCTTTTTAAAAAAATAATTACTGATGTTGTCTGCAAAGATTTCATGAGTAAACATTTCTACCCTCTGGTGTAATGACAATCGATGACCAGGCTGTGTCTGTGTTGACACACTGGTACAAGTAAAGCCGTGTTTCACAATGAGGACACGATGCTTTTGTTTCCCTAAACAGCCCCCTTCATAGAGATTATTGAGCAGCCAAAGCAGAGGGGGATGAGGTTTAGGTACAAGTGTGAGGGACGGTCTGCTGGAAGCATTCCCGGAGAGAAAAGTAACGACACCACTAAGACCCACCCAGCAATCAAGGTGAGTTGTCACAACTTGTTGCGTTTTCTAGGTGTAATCCATTAAATCTAGTTTACATTAAAGTTAATGTACTTTAGTGAAAGTTTAGGTAAAATAGGTGCATAGAATCATATTGTACTACCACACTCACTGTTTCCATAGCGAGTCATGTTCTTCAACTGTATATGCGGGATGGAGTAGGTCAGTGCTGAATAATTGCATGCTGCAACTGAAACATCTTTGTTTTGTGTTGCGTTTCAGTAACAAACTGTATAATGGAGGGGAGATAAAATAATTATTTAACTAGCTGCTAGATTTAGCATGTTGTAAAGTGGCATTTCACTCCAATTGGAACCCCCAAAAATCTAAAAATGGAACTATGATTATTGTGTCGTGTATTTCTATTGAAAACACAATTTCCAGAAGCAAACATTTAGAAATACAGAAAGTGGGATTTCTTGAGTATTTAAAAGTTTTCTGACCAGCCCACTGACTTGATTTTTTTTTCTCATTGTGGGCACTAACCCTTTTTTTGAGCCACAAGTGACCATATTTAGATGAGAGAATGGAGTGACATTATCAGCTACCGCTAACAAGTTTGGTTCACAAGGTATAAATATATGGGTGCAATACACAAACACATATATTGACTACTTATAGTACTAAGTAACAAACCTATATTTCATTCACCAGAACTGGAGCACGGACCTCTTGGATGGGCTGTACAAATAGCTTAGCATTAAGTCATATTATTTACATTGAAAAAATACCAGAGAAGGCATCAGTGATGTTTGAAAAGTCCAGATTATGAACTTGAATTAGTGAGATGAAGTCTAGCAGACAGCTAGCAGCAGCACCACTGCTAATAAAGCATGGGAGTAAGGATGAATTCAATAGAGGACATAAGCTGTGGAAACCAAAAGAATATTTCAGTCAAAACTAGCTACTAGTTGCATAGCCAGTTTAGTTACAAAGTAACTATGCTAGTTTTGGTTACTAGCAACAGTTATAGTTGAAGTTAATAATGCAGTTTTAGTAGTAAAAGGTTGTCTAGTAGCCATCAACTCTGGTTGCAGCAAGTCCTGTTACGGGGCAACCCATGTACATCTGGAACTGTTGTTATGTTAGGTAACTACTATTAACTTAGGCTAGGTGTGCCTTTAGCCATTCTATAGCATATATAACGATTACCTTTAGACTTGTTGACTGATGTCTCGTGTTGGTATGCTAAATATGTAGCTAGCTGCCAGTAAGCTTAGATGAGCTCAAGAGAAAACAGATTTCTACAAGTAGAAAAATCTGCCAGCGTGAAATCATCAAAGTGTAAAAATATGCTGGGAGTGGGTGCAAGCAAAACGGGAGACGGGAGGAAATGACTTTTCCTGTCTAGGAAGTGGCCTGGTACATAAACTCCTTGTAAAATGGATGTGATACTGGCGGTAGCGTTTAAAGAAATTCATTAATTAGATAGTGAGTTTTAACCCTTTTTAAAGCATTTTTGCAGAGCCTCTTTTTCTGTCTTTTCTTCACAAAAATAAGAGAAGTTAAAACATCTTTATATGCTAAGCAGTGGTGCGCTACAGTGTTGGTTAAAACCTGCGTGTCAGAACCTGCCAGTTGTTCCATTTACTAAGTTGGTTTAAGGAGTGGGCAATGCTGTGGGTTAGATCAGTCCTCTTTCCACCTCGAGTACCCTTATCAATAAAAAACTCCTCTATGGACAGGTGCACAACTACAGCGGCCCCCTGCGTGTTCGCATCTCACTGGTGACGAAGAACGCACCTTACAAGCCTCATCCTCACGAGCTGGTTGGGAAGGATTGCAAACATGGCTACTACGAGGCCGACCTGCAGGAGAGACGAATACACAGGTACGGCTGGTTTGCATGCGAAGGGGATGTCAGACCTTTGCAGAAAACCACAGTTTCAGGCTAACACTAAGTGGAGTTTTTCAGCGACTGGCCTAGATAAGTGAGGTGTACTGTCACTATGGTAAATTTATACCCCCAGCTTCATGTTGGGTGTGGAGATGAGTAAAATATTAACAGAATTTCTAACAAAAAGTTGACTTTTCCTCCACAGGTTTTCTATTACAATCAAAACAAAATTTCCACCAGTTCAAAAAGTAAATTCATCCTTCCTGATTCGAATCCGAGAAGAGCGGCAATACTGGCTCATAAGATTTGTTTCAATTTACTGAACCAGGATATCCAGCAAGAGATGACCGTATTTAATCTTTATCGGTGACAAAACTCAAACAAAAGCAGCTTGTACTGCAGACAAGTGATAGCATTGTGACTTAACGTGAGTGAGCGCGCTCGTTTATGTTCGGCTGTTTTCCACACTGAGCGGTTCATATCTTCATCATTGCTCTAGATCACACGGGTTATAAAAAGGCTACAGTAAGGATCAAGTTACACAGCAGTTTATCTCCACCTAAAGACTCACAAGTCTAAATCCTTCAAGATATCATGTTAAATATAACCAAATAAGATGTAGCATAGGGATATTGTTTTTTTAAGCAAGAGAAAATATAGTAAAAAAAATGTAAAAAATATAACTACTATGTCATGTTTTTACTATAGTTTTATAAATATTTTACATAAAACAAACAAAACACATCTGTGTACCAGGAACAGCTGTTTTTAATCGTTAAACTATGTTTGACTTTGGCTGAAAAAGTTGCTATGCTCATAATAAAGAGGCTTAATTATAGTAATGATATTATAATAATATTAACAACAATAGTGACAAGTGGTCATTACTTTATTTTCCTATATACAAGGATCAAGTTGGATTTTTTTTTTATGCAGGCATTAGGCACAGGTAGTTCAAACACAGGCTGCACAAAGAGAGGGATTTACTAGAGTAAGAGGATATGGGCTAGAATTCAAATCAGCAGATAGTTCAGGAAGTTGTAGTGTAATGGCTACTAGTTCGTCAACAGAAATGTAAAGCCTGTTAAAAGATCAGTGCGTGAAATGCTTTGCTTTCTAAACTATTGTGATCTGTTTTTACTGCACGGAAAGGGAAGTGTTTCTCTACGTCCCCTCAACTCTCCTAAACTGTCTTCTTATCCTGCAGATGTGATCAGCGACCCACGCTGATGACGCTGATGCTTCAGTATTTTTTTAAATGTGACTTTTCGTGGGAGCAGAAGTATCAAAAGTGGAAGTTCAAAGCAGATTAAAGATGTTGTTGGTGGAGCACATCGGTATTTCTCATTTCCCAGAAAGATTCATGTGTGTGTTTTGTTTTTGTTTTGCTCTTTGTTTTCAGTTTTCAGAACCTGGGCATACAGTGTGTAAAGAAGAAGGATGTGAATGAGGCCATCACCTGTAGACTGCAGACAAACAATAACCCCTTCAACAGTAAGTGGCCGGTAGTTGGAGATGAGTGTACGCCACAAAACTCTTTCTTTCTCTGATAAGTCTGCTGTTTTTTTTTTGTGTTTTTTTTGAAGACTTTTTGTGCTGTGTAGAGAGAGTTCTGCTAGCAATCAAAGGCTAGTCGAATGAATGTCTGACTGATAAAAGTAGGGAGATGGGTTAAAAATAAAGGCTTTAAAGGGGGTCTGTTTTGTAAGTCACATCAAATTTCCCATCACTATCAGTTACCAGCAGCAACAATAACTTTGTTAGCTTGAATTAACAAAACAATTGTATTTGGCATATGTTTACATTAACTACTTATGTCCCTCAAAGGACTTAACAGCGCTTAAAAATTGGATTATCGGCCTCTTCTAATGCAACAACTCTGCTTTAAATCCTGCTTTTACAAAGCTCCTGTGTGGCCATTTCTTATCAACTCTTCCCAGATTCTACTTTATGTTTGTGACTGAGGCAATAGTGGGTGGCGGCTGCATACTGAACAGTAGCATGACAGGATGTGGTGCTTTGCCCGTATGCTTTTGTTGCCTTTTGTACACCACGCCCTTTTCCTTCTCTGTCTTGGATACAGTTCCCGAGGCTAAGGTGTGGGAAGAAGAGTTTGACCTGAATTCAGTCCGGCTTTGCTTCCAGTCCTCCATCACGCTGCCTTCAGGGGAGCTTTTTCCTCTGGAGCCTGTGGTGTCACAGCCCATCTATGACAACAGTGAGTTGAACATGCACATATAGAAATGCATAAGCCCTAAACTAGACATCAGCTGATGCACATATTTAGGAGCTGTTTATACTAAGTATAAAGTATATAATACTTATAAAGTGCTGTACTGCAGCCTTCCATGCTCCCAGACGCTCTCTGTTCCTCTTTGCAAATTATTGTTTCCTGTCAGTTTGAAGGTATTTACAAGAAATAGCCATCACCACCACTCACATCAGTAAAGTTGTCCTATTTGTCAGCAGCTCAGAAAAACTTGCATCTGTCTGTTCATCCAAACATCTGAATAATTTAAATGTTTCACTTTCAAAATATGACATCCATTACTTAAATTAAAACTTAATTTAAAAAAAAGAGTATGCATAGTAAATCAAAAGAAGTCAAATGATCACAAAATGCTTCAGAATAAAATCCAGACATTAGCCACCCAAGTCCTGTAGTGCCAGCCACAGCCACCTCACTGTATGTTCAGCACTTCATGGAGGCTTTTTCTGTCTTGCAGGGGCTCCAAACACAGCAGAGCTGAAGATCTGCAGAGTCAACCGCAACTCTGGAAGCTGCAAAGGAGGGGATGAAATCTTTCTGCTGTGCGACAAAGTGCAAAAAGGTACCGTGTTACTGTACTGATACTGAAAGGACACAGTAGCACACACCACAGCCAAACCTACACTTTCATATTGAACAATCCATAAATAGAACTCAGGACTGACTAAGCAGATGTACAGCTTGTGATAAATATAGGATGTAAAAAGTATAAACCCTTCACACTTGTAGAAGAGTGTGTGAGTTGTGTACTGAGAAGTACAGCTGAGAGGTACACTGGCTCTTTTGAATACGTGGGCTCAAAATAGAAACATGGCTCTTATAGTAAGGTAAATTACACGAGGCGATTAGTCAACTTCCACGCAACACACGTTAGAAAGACATACTGAAGCTTTCAAAGCCTAGTTCCCCTTTAAGTTACAGTAAGTCCAGTATTTTACTTGACATACAGTGGTTAGCCGACCTCATGTGGAGCATGACAGTGTCTCCTTCGAGTCAACCTAAGGATGTTTTGTTTCACTAAAATTGTCCTGATTTCGTAACCATGTGACTGGTCACAGGGAAAAAATCTGTTCAGTGCCCACAATGGAAAAAAGTTCCCTCCCTGTGCAGCCCGGATGGCCTAAAATAAATGTAGATAAAAAAGAAACAATGGTACTTTGATATGTTTAAAAAGTTTAATTATAAAGGTTAAAAAACAAAACAAAAAAAAACAGAACTGTGTCAACTTTTGATTCCAGCCAAAATCCTTCTAGCAGCCAGTCTTGCAAGTTGCCACTTTGTAATGTTGTCATACACGTATTTGGGAAGTTATTTTAAAGCATAAAAACTGCAAGAACAGAACCAGAAACCACTTTAATAAGTTTGCGATCTTTGTCCCCAGTTCAGGGTTTATAAAAAGATTTTTTTCCACTGGACATTTTACTTCCACCACCACTTTTGCTCTTATTTCTTTTCCCCCGCACAGAAAGAGTCGTGGAATAACGCTCATGCGTTTAAGTCTAGAGTAATGTATTTACACTGTGGTTTCATTTTTGTTCTTGTTTACACACAGAGCAGGTTGCCACTGGATGCACCTTGCTGTAAAAGGATAATTAGACCAATGCTAATACTGATATGCTTACGCTCAAAGCCTCAAGTATTAAACACAAGATAAGAGTTTTTAGATGATATATCATGCATCTTGCAAAGTTTTTACTGGACTCTTTGTGTTAACAAGATGCAGCAACACCTACAACTTTTCTGAGTGACACACTGCCAGTTGTCCAGCCAATGAGAATATGGTTGGATGAGTGCGTTGAGTGCGGTGGCTGATATCATATAAATAATGGTTCAGTCTTGAAAGCTTTTCTTATTATGAAAGTAATACCAGCAACTGTCCAGTGTGAAATTTGTTAGCATGAGACCAAGAGACACTAAATTATCCTTTGTTGCTCGTCAGTTTTCCTCATTAATAGACTTTAAAGCAGAATTACTCAAGATTTTTACTTAAATAATCCGTCAAACTGCTTGTCTTTACTGTGAAAGGTGTATCTTGTCAGAATGAAGCCTCCAAGAATGATCAAAGGGATTTTTCTGTCTGCCAGCTTTGCACAAATCGAGGTTGTTGCCTGCCACAACAGGCAGCAGTTCTCAGTGATAAAGCTCAGATAAAGCAGCTACAGTATGTGCTACTGGTCCAGCACTAAATGGTAGTGAGAGAAAAGTGACAGGACTCCTAAGAAGTGCTAATGTTAACTGCTAGATATGTGAATAATAGGAAACTTTTGGAGGTGATAATGGAAAGGAAAAAAAAAACTGCTGGTTGCATGCATTTTGGAAACCTCAAGGTTCGAATAACGTGCCATTGTTCCACATGCGGGGTTTCATTGCATGTCACAGTAGCTATCTGTGTGTAATGCAATGCAAAGCAGTTACCTAATCTCTCTGTGATTTTTATCATGAAGTAAAACCTTTCTCCTTCTTTTCACAAGTTTACTTCTCCTTTTTCCAGTTTTCTAATAACTTAATGAGGAATACAGCCTTAGATTTTTTTTCCTCAAGTTTCTGTACATCACAACAGTTTATTGTGTCAGTGATCACTTCATGTTCACTATGAA
>VUQJ01044178.1:17418-38282 GCA_015108635.1 Andinoacara biseriatus
GGGTGTTTGAATGAAACTACATTCTTTTTTGGCCTTTGGCAGACGAATGCTGACAGATTTCCTCTGACGCCTCGGGGGCAGCCTGCGGTACGCTTCGATCATTCATTTGGTTTAAACAATCATTTCCATGATGACACGATCGGCTCCGGTTCTCTGTGCAGCGATCTGAGCTGCTGGGAAGGAAAAAAAAAAAACAGATTGACAGCATGCGCTTTTATATCATTGTGTCCTAATAATCATCAGCAAAGATCAGGTTGAAGTTCAGACTGAGACTTCCTGGTTTCTTCTACTGTAGAAGCAACTATCAAAAACCACCTGCGAGACCTCGCTGTGATGTTGGAATTTACCTGCAAATGCAACAAGGTCGACAGCTGAACGTAACAAAGCAGTATGAAGTGATGGTGGGGGCAGAAAGCTAGCCCGGGATTAGGGGCAGAATTACAAATGCTCCACAGCAGCACGTTAGAGGAGTACCAGGAGCGTTATCCGTCGCTACAGGAAGCCGTGACAGCACCCGCACACAAAAATTAAACGTTAAAACAAAATAAAAATACATGAGCTAATAAAATATCCATGTCTTTGGGTATTTGTTGTAAATGTTAAAACCCAACTGTGAAAAAATAACTTGCTTTTATGAGTCCCAAAAAGCCACATTAATCTGGCAGAAGGGGTAGAAAGAAAGTGCGGACTTCCTCTCATCTGGAGTATTAGTCGAATTCAAATTAGTGGCCAAATTGTGTGAACAGTGTTGTGAAAAGCCGCTTCTTATTTTTATTGTTTGCAGACTTGTCACGCGTTCCAGATCAGACTCATTTGAACGTTAGACGATAACCCGAGGAAATCGAAATCGGCGGACTCGCTGGTGCGTTTGTGTGTGTTTGAGCTTCAGGGCACGAGCCGATGGCCGCACACTCCTTCGGGATTTTCTGGTGGAGAGCAGAACTCACGGTTCCATCGATTACGTTGTTCAGGTCCAGAAGCAGCTGCTCTTTTTGCTCAGCAGCGGTTTTCTCCTGCCATTTCTGCCCCAGTCTCTTTCCTATTGTTCTTATTACGAACACTGACCTTAACTGGGAGAAGTGAGGCCTGCAGTTCTTTAGATGTTGTCCTGGGATCGTTTGAGGCCTCCATGATGAGTCGTCGATGAGTCATTTTGGAGAACGTTCGGCTGTTCCGAACGTTCTCCATTTGTGGGTAACGGCTCTCACTGTGGTTCTCTGGAGACTTCTGCTTCTCACCTGATTCTTTCGATCGCAGCATGATTTGTTGTATTTTGAGATTTTTTTAGCCTGCTTTACTTTGTCAGACAGGTTCGATTTAAGTGATTTCTTGATCCAACAGGTCCGGCAGTGATTCGTTCCGGGTGCAGCTGGTAAAATTTTAATGTGGTTATTCACATTTAATTAATGATTTAAGAACGGGAGGGCCAAGAAGGGTTGGAAAAAAAAAATCTAATCTGGAAAATGTAAGCGGGACAAATGCGCAAATAATAATAATATGAATCAGAAATGAAAAAGCAACTATTCTTTCACGGAAACGTAAAAGAAGACAATAAAATCAACACAGCTGTTTTCAATTCTGATGAACAAAGGTCGTCATTGACAATATAAAAAAATTGGCTGACAGTAACGTCGTCCAGTGTGATAAGAAATCTCCCCTTACACAGTCGCGAGGTTTACTCTACCTCTCTTTCTGTCTCTGTATATGAGTGCCAGTAGAACAGTGGAGAACAGGTAAGGCATGCCCACCACCACATGACAGATCAGTCTCAAGACTGGAAAAGAGCAGGTGGCTGCAGGTTCAGCTGCAGAGGTGCACGGAGGAGAAGAAAGAGGAGAATCTGTAAAGAGATGAATATGGAAATCATGTGAGTCAGTGCCTCAGAATAAACACTTTCTTTTAATTGTGACGTTTTTTGGGGCAAACTTTTTTTTTCCTCCTCATCTTTTGCAGCTGGTGGAACACATCAATGTAAAGCAATATTATTATTAACCATGCCAAGTATAGAAACTGATACATTTTCTACAACAAGACCACGTGTGATGTTTTGAGTTTTTACATAAATCAGATATAACTAGAAATGTTTGTTTTTTCTTACATTTTCTTTTTAAATTGAGCTTATGTGTTCATAAGCATGGAGCCCAAAATGTTACAGATTTAATGGGATTTTTCTCAGTTACAGCTACCTAATTTCTCTAACGGGACCTTTCCCAAGGGATCAATAAAGTTTAATCTAATCTAATCTGAAGTGTTTGTCTCACCTTCTACAGCCAACCAGCTGCCCAGTGACTCTTCACCTCCTGAGATGCTGCACTTGTAGAGTCCTTCATCGGATTTAGAAACACTGTTAATGGTCATTTCTCCTGTGGAGTTGCTTCTGATGCAGTAACCATCTTTATAGAAATCAAAAAACTGTTTGGAGGACCCTGTCTCAGGTTTACAGTACAGAGTCACAGTGGCTCCGGCGGACACGGGGAGGGTGGGACTCTCCAGGATCACAGGCCGATCTTTAAAAAAAAAAGGCAGGAACTCAAGATGTCTCATTTTGCAAAGGCTTTCTTATTTCTAAAAGATGAACTTTTGCATAGCAGAACTTACCAGTGATGGTAATGTTGACCGTGTTGCCCTGCTCTCCACTGACGGACTCACACCAGTACACCCCGCTGTCTGTTGGGTAGGTCTGCCCAATGATGCAGTTTGAGCCCAAAGAGATGAAGCCCCAGCCGGAGGAGCAGGGTCTGGTCCCACCCTCTGATGTTTTCCTCTTCACCTTCCAGCCGGTGGAGTTCAACTCTTCGCCGCAGCTCAGAGAGATGTTGTCGTACCTGAAGAACTGAGACCTGTCAGGGCTGACCCGCAGACAGGCTGGCAGGAAGGGAGATAAACAAGTGATGGGAATGAGTGAAAAGGATAAAAGATTAAAAAAAAGAAATCAAGGGAACAAAAGGCAGAATAAAAGCAGGGATTAAGTTACAGTGTGAACAATAATTAAGTATTTTAAGAAACAAAAAAAAGGAAAATAGCCCACAGTGGCACAATTAACCAATAAAGCATCAAATCAATGATTCTTTTTTTGTTTAAAAATACCTTAAAAAGTGTTTCTCAGTGTTCAATTTTGTACTCACTCAGCATCAGGCAGAACGGTGTTAGCTGCATCCTGTATCAACCCCAAATAACAGAAACACACACTGATCTCACACTTCCTGAGAATCGAGGTAGGCGTGCTTGTTTTGTGTGACAGGAGAGGGGGGGGGGGCATTCAAATGTGTTAGCTCATCTAAAAATACTGAAGCACAATATTTGATTAGATTAATGCAATTATCCAGCTTCCTAAAGAAAAGCTATGAAACAACCCAAGATATTACTTATCCAACTAATGCAAGCATGTTTTAACATTATTCTAACGTTTTGGAAACACAACTGTAAGTACACACCCACACACTGGGACACTCGACTGATGTACTGGGTTTATTTATCAAACGCCTCCAGTGCTCATACACGGGTTGTCTCCGCTGCCGACTTCAGCCTCCTTCTCGCTCCCTTGAGCACAATACTGCCCACTAGTGGTGGGCGGATCGATCCAAATATCGATCATATTGATCAATATCAGTGTAATGAGACCGATACTTTAGCTTCAGTTTCTCTCCTGTATGCAGTGCTGTGGTTTCATCGGATATGAGCTGACGATCTGTTTAAGCGCCGGTCCTCTCACACTTTGCTCCTCCCCTCCCTACAGTGTCATGTAACACAAAACAAATTTTACTTGGGGGAAAATTTTTTTATTTGTTTTAAATTTTTTATAATGTTGTGGAGTGATAACTTTGTACAGCTTGTTTATTTGGGGAAAAAATCCTGAAAATTTGTGAATGGAGGGATTTTTTTTATAACATTTTAATATTATACTATATATTATACTGAATACTACCTGAAAAAAGTTTCATTTGTTCTTGAGTGATGATTTTGTACACTTAATTTAAGAAAGAATCCAGACGTGACAATGTATGGGGAAAATTGTTTTGTTACTGTTCTAATGTTCCAGAACCAAAACGTTTATTTTAATAAAGTATTTTCTATGTACCTATAAATTTTGCCCCATTATATCCTGGGTTTTAACTAATTAATGATCCAAGGGGGAAAATAAAAATCACAAAACACTTGCCATGAAAGTGCTTCATAATTATAAAACGTATCGGTATCAGTATCGGCGATACTGGCTCTGTATTTACTTGGTATCGGATCGATACCAAATCTTGCAATATCGCACACCACTACTGCACACACGTGGACGGCCAGCCTTCCCTGACTCCATCCCCTGAGCCCACTGCGCTCCCCTGCAGCTGAGCCATAAACCACACCCCAGCACCACAAAAACAGATGTAGGTACCATATGAACTATAAATTTTCATTGGTTGATTTGGATGTTATGAGCCAGTGAGTGGCACTTACTGGTTATCAGTCCTATACATATCAGTGGTCATCATCCATTATAATCAACCATTAGACAGCTGTAGCTCTGTAGCTCGGACAAGCACAATTGACATTAAGAAAACATGTTTTTAAAACAGTCAGTTCAACAATATCTGTGTCTCAGTGGGTTTTTTTTTTAGCTATGCAGATTTGTTTGATTTTATCTCTAAACCGCTTTCCAGTGACACGTTCAGGGCAACAGCAACCCCAAACGGAAAAAGCTGTAAGACCAAAACGCTCTGAAAGTTGACATCTTCTAGTTTCTGACACCAAGCTTGCTAAACGGCCAGTTGCTGGATTGCTGTTTTGCCTCCTAGATTTGAATCCCTGTGGGGTAAGTTTCCAGATAATTTGCAATTGTTTTCAAGCCACAGGAGCTGAGCACCTTGCAGTCGCTGAATGGACCATGAAGTCCTCTGTATAAGAGTCAAATGTGAGGCCATCACATGTCCATGAAACTAGGACATGCAACAAAACTAGCACAACAACAAATTAGAGCAAACTGGCTTCAAAGGAAAAGGATCGAGGTGCTGCGAAGGCCCAGCCAACGTTCAGACCTCAACTTGATATATCAGTGGTGGAACCTTAAAGAGGGCTGTGCCCACAAACCCAATGAACCGAAGCAACGCTGTAAAGAAAGGTAGGTCAAAATTACTCAACAACAATATCCGAGACTGATAAAATCATGCAGATAATGTTTACTTAGTTTAAGCACCAAGTTGCTGCTGCTGAAGATGATTCTACAAGCTACGGTAACAGGGGCTGTATTTAGTTTTTAGAGTGTTATGAAATACGTTCTTTTCCATGACTGTAAGTGTGGCAAACATTAAGGGAATTTTACAGCTCTGCAGAGATGCCACTTTGACATAATTTAATAATTTCATTCTTCATCAGTGCAAAGAAATATTTCTTTAAACAGCAGTCAAAGCCTGATCCACAGCCATTATTATCCCTTTAATACGATCGATCACAAACTCTGTCTTCATCCTGATGAAGACTTTACCACAAAGTTGTACTTTATAAGCTTTTGGTTGGTAAGCGATATGAAACAGAGGGTAAATAAATGGACTGACGCCACACCTTCTTTGTACTCAGTTGAGTTAAAGTCTACAAGTGTGATTCACTCAGTCACAAACATTACAGTGCTTGTGCCTTTAGTGCTTTTTCACACTTTGATTCACTGCTCCGGGGTCAGCTCAGCGTTTAGTAGAGTATTATGGAAACCTTTCAGAAGTCTTTCAGGAGCCCATTTCTTTTCTCTTGAAGTGGATTTTTTTATGCTTAAAGCTTATTTGTTTCTTTAAGAATAAAGCTGTAAATAATTAATCTTGTAAAGTCTAATAAATCAGTCACAGCACTTTGAGGTCTGTGGTTCTCCTTTGAAAGTTGCTTGTCTGCCATCTTGTGGCACCGACAGGTCACTACAAAACATTAAGCTTTCCAAGGCGCTCAGCTGAGCAGGAGTCGGTGGATATCCAGGAGTGCCTTTTTGAACTGAAGACAGTTACAAAGCAATACAGCGAATCTCTGTGCAACTAAAGCGAGCCCTGCAGCAGCACTTTCATTTCATATATGATATATTTAACTGAAATTGCTGATCCTAGCAACCAATGATTTATAAAGGAAAATCATGAAAATGACCAGGGGTGCTCAAACTTTTGCATATCACTGTAATATATATATATATAATAAAATATAATATATAATACAATATAATAATATAATAAAAAAAAAAACCTGCATGTTTTTTAACTTGCTTTTGCGGCGTTTGTGTCTATTTTTACTTATGAAACATGACTTAACTAACACAAACAGGAACACATGCCTGCGCGCCGTACACCTTTTTTCCATTGTGGGATAAATCTACAAAAATAAGGAATGAATGACTCATAAAGTTTTGTTTTCCTCATTCTTAGTCTGAAACAAAATAGGTTGACCTGTATGAACAAAAAATACGGCTGTAACGCATAAATTTACAAGTTCACACATTAGCTTGTCGGTCACCAGACATAGTTATGGACATAACTATCAGTGTCCAGTCACCCCAAGGTCATAGGTTCACATTGCACTGATGAAGCTGCAACTCAGCATCAAGTCTGTTGTATGATGTGCATCTCTCCATGATGTAGAGCAACATTTGAAATGTTTGGAGGTATGAGAAAAACTGAGGATATTTTGTTCACATTGTGTAAAATTATTTACCACTTCGGTTAAAAAGATGGAAGAATAATGTAAGTTTAACGTGCTGCCCGCTCTCTGCAGAGTCACCCCACCTCCCTCAGCTGAAACCAGAGAGAGCTTTGGCTCAGAAACAGCTTCCTCCTACGCATCCAGCATCACTTCCTGAAAAACCAGCTTCCTTACTGGTTTTGCCATTTGTGGGCACAGCTCTCCAACAAAGTCCTTGTTTTTGACAGGATTTTTTTTCTCAATGAATCTATTAATTTCCCCCGGGTCATAGTCTGGCTCAAGGGCCATGACAAATGATGGGAGAGACGCCAGTTAAATTCAAGAAGACCAGTTTATTTTACCACAAACAATAAAGTAACCAAATATAAACCCAAATGAACAGGAAAACATGGAGCTGGTTGAAGGTGGTAAGGAACAAAAAAAAAAGAAACCCTCTCCAGAGCTGAGACAGCCAGCTCCTAAATGCTCCAGGGCGACTGGCCAGGTGCTCCCAGCAGCTCCGCTGACCAGGAACCTGCAAGAAACAGACAAGCAACAGCAGGCCAAGGCAGAGGGCCGCCACACCCCCGAACATATGGAGCACCAACCCCAGACAGATGAAAATAAATATGCCTACACAGGAAAATTCAAAACATCCCTACACACTGCAAACCACAGAAACCCCCCAGCCCCTAATGAACCACTAACTGAGCATACTGCATGTTACCCACCTCCATTCCTACTCTGCAGCAACCCCTCAGCAAGCTGGTACCAAAGGATGCAAATTAAGAGGGAAAGGAAACAAAGTTGTGGCAAAACAGGCAACATCCAACATTCATGAGGAGCTCTAGACAAGAAGCCACCACATTGTCACAACGCTTGATGTAATGAATATCCAACCAGTGAGACTGTAACGATAGCAACCATCTAACCAATCTTACCAAACTCTGGTTTGGACATTTCAGAGAGTTGAGAAGTGTCAAAGAATTGTGATCTGTGTAGACCACCGCAGGGGCCACAGCACAACTCACATAAATGTCAAAATATCTTAGGACCCACAACAATGCCTGTGCTTCTTTTTCAATGACTGAATAATTTAACTGGGACGAGTTATATGTTTTGGAGAAGAGGCACAGCGGTCTGCTCATGCCGATCTCGTGGCTAGCAGAAGGACAGACCACACATAGGTCACTTTTCCTTTCAGCAAGTCAGTTAGTGGGGCTACGACTTCAGAAACGTTCCTGCAGAAACTCCTGTAGTATCCTACCAACCCCAGAAAACGCCTCAGCTCCTTCATGTTTTGCTTTGTTTTTTACCTTTAAACAGTTTCAGGTTGTCGCCTTCAGTCATGGAGCTGATGACTCACAGCTCAGCGATTTCTCCCAGTTCCTCAGGTGCAACGGCTTGTGCTCTCTCACCATTACACAATCTTGTATTTTTCCTGCCCTGATACAGTAGCTGACGTGATTCCTCCTCCCATCAGGCTGCACACGTGTAGGCAGATCTGCAGAAACCAGCTTTCTTTTAAGCAACGTGCCGCAGTGTCACACACAAATGGTCCATCACCAGATGAGGAAAACGAGAGAGGTTTAAGTAGGAATGAGAGAGGAATCCCGGACAACTGCGATTTCCAGTTTTTCCTTTAAAAGCTGTTCCGTTTAGGTTTGACGAACAGGTGAAAGTTCTTTAAAAAGGCACGAACGTGATCCTAACGTTTCCTTTTACTTGGAGGTCTGTTAGAAAAACGTGGCTGTTGCTCCAGAATCCAAGTTAGCAAACCAACGTGGGCTCAGGAATAATCGTGCTAAAATATTAAAATACATCATAAATTATGTATAACGTTATTTCAAGCTTTGCTATCAGAGTGATTAAAGTTTTGTGGAAACTAACTTGGACTAACTAATGGCACAAAAAAACAGGAGGAGACAACTGGCAGCGTGACATGCACACTCCTCACAGAAGACAAAAGTTTCACCTGTACTGCTGACACGACAACCTTTTGTGCGTTTGTTACAATAACACACAAATGTAAACACAGGCCTTAAATTAATCCCAGTGACTGTAAACTCAGCATAAACTAATCTCACACTTCAACACAGTAAACACAAACGTGCCTAAGTTGCTTCTTCCTCCGATGACTGATTCAGCCTTTAAACCCTATGACAACAACAACATTTTCACTTAGATATCATCATTTTTTTAAAAAAAATCTTAAGTTAATGTAAAATCATAGAAGTCAATAAATGAGTCTTTATCAAACCACAAAGAAATATGTGTAACTGATGAATTCAGTCGCAAACGAAGGCAGGATGGCTGTTAAACTAAAATGACTAAACAAGGCCACATTTTATCATCAGAATCAGTCTTTCTGCCTTCACGACAGATTGTGATAAAAAAGGAAACAAAGAGAACGGCGTTGTCATGATAACAGTGTATAAATGACGGAGTGAGCAGGACTATGTGGCAACAATGTCCATATTTTTTAACCCTCCTGTTGTCCTGAGCTCTTTTTTATTGATCAGATGGGGCCTGTTCCAGGAAGCAGGTTTAGCGGACACCTCTGGGTTTGTTAACATTAAAATGAGGGAAACTCAAAGCGATCAGAGCAGCGAATTCATCTGCAGAGGTTTATGTTTCTACAAGCACTGAAATCCCAGTTAGACGTTAGTTCGTTATTTTTTGTGCGCAACATTACAGCCTGTTCACTCGTCCACTGTAAGGACGGAGACAGGATGATGTCACAGATTTATAATGAATCAGCTGCAGCTGTCAGACTGAATGGATTTAAAGTGACTTGTCAGCATTTTGAAAGTTATGATGTCTGAAATTCAGAGAGTGAATCTCAGCATATTTTCCGCTGAAAATCACCTAAATCAGTGTCTGAGTCCACCTGCACAGCAGGAGGATCCAAACGAATCAGGATCACAAATTCAGACCGGATCAGGCCCCGATCCAGTTCAGGCTCCACTCATTTCCCAGCTCATCCAGTCTGGATCTGTTCATTATGGATTCATTTCCTCGGCATGGTCTGCATTGTTTAAATATAATATCTCAATCTCCCAAAACTGTACTGAAATATTTAAAACCTATAAAGCCGAGACATTGATTGTAATCTTTGTCCCTTATTAGTAAAACTTTACATTCACTACAGACTTGGAAAGCTGCTCTGAATGTTTCCAGCTAAACATGAAACTATGACTGAACTCTGACCTTTAACAGTGACAGTGAAGCATCTCTGCAGTGTAGCTGATCTTAGATCAGATTAGAAATGCTTAAACCGGAAACATTAAACTAATTTTTCTGTAAATCTTGTTTCTTGGATTTATGCAGTAATAGCAGAAATAATTAAATCCTCCATTAAAAATGAATAAAGTGAGGCCACTATTCCAACAATAGATAACATTTTTATTGTATATTTATTTAAACAATTAAATAGTCATAAACTGCAGCAACAACAGTTTTTATTAAATAAAAACTGACCTGAGGTCAGCTGTTTCTCCACATTTTTAGCTTCACTTTCTGTCCCCTGCGGTTTGTCCGTCAGGCTGCAGCTGAATAATTAGATTGTTTAAATCAAATGTAAAATCAGGATTCAGCTTCATTCAAGTTGCGTAAATGGTGATAGCAGATATATTGTGCTGTTTTGTTCCGGTTCACGTGTTTCCATTTTGACTGGAGGCGGGTTACACCCTGCGCAGGTGGCGTTCGGCTCCACAGGCTCCGCCCAAACCGTCAAAAATCGGTTTCTTCACGTGGGGGGCGGGGGGGGGTGAACCTGCAGCAGCGCGCGCACGGCGGACACTCGTGTGCGCAGTGCTCCCTTGCGCGCGCGGCTGCCGAGTTCTATGCACGCGAGCATAGAATACCTGAGCGATTACGATTTCAAGCACCATGTCCAAAATTCACAGTATTAAAATTCAAGCATTTCCAAGGATTTCAAGCACCTTTACGAACCCTGTTTGTGACTGTTCCCTTGCCTCGAAAAGCGCCGTATAAACTAAACTTCACTAAGCACAGCACCTGTGACGTAACTCATACAGCGACATCTCTAATGAGATCTGAGGAAATTAGTTTTCTGTCGAGTTTAGCCTGCTGCTGAATTTATGTCAAACCTGAGGAAGCGCTCCGATGCGCCATAACTTTCATAACCATTTGCCTCTTTGCCCCTCCACCGAACTTCACTTATAACTATTGCATAGTATTCCAATCTCAATCTACATTCTGTATAATGAAAATAAAGGCATTCTATTCTATTCTAGCTAAACTAATATATGTGATGTAATTTAATGACAGGGATTGAAATACTAGCCCTGCCGAAGCAGCAGCAGCAGGTCTGCAAACAGGAAAGGACACTGATAAATGACCAAAGGATGAAGGCCGAAGTTTCCCTCTTATCACTGAAACACAGTCAAGTTAATGAAGCAGCGCACCTGCCTGGAAACACCACGAGCACTTCAGTTTGTCAGAGCCCCAGAGCCGCTGTGATTGGCTGGACTTCAAGCCGATTATACCGTGTGAGGGCGGTGCGTTCAAGAACGCTGCGCTTTTTGCTTCCTACAGTTTGAACATAAACTCATTCAGGTGATAAGAGAATTGCATCATCGTGGCAGACCCCCGGGGTTATGTCTTTAGATAAATATTGTTTTAGTCATAGCGGGTATTCAGGCACGAGGCACTTTTGAATGACATTTTTGTAAAAGATCTGTCTACTTTTAAGAAAATCTGCAAAATATAATATTTTAAATCAGCTGTCATAGAGAGGAACATTTCTATTTGCTTTTAGATTTTTCATGAAGAACATTAATGCCTAATAGTCAGAAACTGAAGACGCTATCAAAGTGATCAATATTTACATTTTTAATAATCTTTATCATCCTATAATGATCATAGTGTATCATCTATGTCTGTGTGTTTTAATACAAGGATGGATTGTCCGATATGTTTTCCCGTCTCCTGTGCGCAGCACATGGGTTTGCCTTCAACAATAATGTCTGTGTAGATTCTCAGTCATCCAGGTCATAGTAGTCTCTGGAGCTTGAAAAAATGAGGAAAGAGGAGTAAAAGAAGCCATCTATTTCCACTGTGAACAACCATCATTGAACAGAGGAGGTGGATTACATCACCCCGCTCACAGTGCTGTCCTGAGCTCCTTTCCCAGAGATCTCAACCCTCATTCACACGTTTGTTCCAGTGACCTCAATAGACTACATGAAACAATGGAGCGAAGTACTTGATTGGTTTCAACTGAAACCACTGATTGAAATGTCTTCAAGAAACAAAGAGAACTCCAGTCGCCTGTTTTTCAAGCTGCAGCAACCACTAACAATAGTAATAATTTTTATATGACGCATAAGAGTCCGCGATAGTTAAAAATGTAAGAATATTAAAAACAGGCAAAAAAAAACCCATGAAATTATAAAAATTCCACCTAACAAACATTGATGACTTGATTTTTTATTTAAAAAACAAACAAACAAATAAACAAAAACAAGACAGTAAGGAAGATGTCTGCTGACCCCCGTTTACTTGCTGAGAGCCCAGGATAACCAGCAGAGCCCCCTTCACTGAACTAAGTAAGTGAACTAAGTTTTTTTTTAAACCTGATAGAGACATGGTCAAAATTTTTACTTGAGCACTAAAACAGACCCCAAAAACTGAAATCTCTGAAATTTTTATCAAAGAACAACAGAAGAAAATGTAACACATTAATACACGGAAGCATTGGAAGTTTGTTTCCACCACTAAAAGTACAAAAAAAAAAAAGACCTGAAAATTTGAAATTATTAACCTGAAAATTTGAGTTATTTTCACGTTATTAACTTGAAATTTCAGCTTACCACTCTTACACAGTAACAGATGCCACCAGCACGCATACTCAAAATGGGTTAGCAACTCTACCAGTGAGCTAGCAGTTTTTAGCAAACATGAACAAATTGTCGACATGTTTTTGACCGTCAACGGTCAAAAACGTCTTCTAGCAACAAACAGCTACATAAAAGGTAAGGAATCAATGTTTTCATGTCAGTCTGTTGGACAGCTGATACCTTCAGCTTCCTGCTTCTAGATAACAAAAAAAATGATGTACAGATCATGGCGGAAACAAGCTTCCATACAATACTATAAACACAATAAAGGTTTTAAAGTGCTAGAAGCAAGTGAGCTAATCTGATTTAGCTTTACAGCACAATTCTTTAGAATCATGTACATTGACAACAAAGGTTTGAACTGAATTGAGAAGACACTCCCATACCTACGCTAATATTAACACAATCTTCCAAACAAAAACCCAACCAACCCTAACCTGTATTATAAATCTCACTGCAAAGAGCAGAACGAGTGATATATAAGCACGAGAAACAATTGCTGTACATCATGTCAGGCTGTCCTAAAAGCTCCCTGAAAAGCCTTCAGCTGATCCAAAATGCTGCAGCTAGAGTACAAACAGGGACTAGAAAGAGAGAGCAGATTTCTCCCATATTGGCTTCACTTCATTGGCTCCCTGTTAAATCTAGAAAAGAATTTAAAATCCTTCTCCTCACATACAAGGCCTTGAATAATTCGGCCCCATCTTATCTTAAAGACCTCATAGTACCGTATCACTCCAATAGAGCACTTCGCTCTCAGACTGCTGGATTACTTGCGGTTCCTAGGATACTTAAGAGTAGAATGGGAGGCAGAGCCTTCAGCTTTCAGGCCCCTCTAGTTTGGATTGGGAGACAGACACCCTCTCTATTTTTAAGATTAGACTTAAAACTTTCCTTTTTGATAAAGCTTATAGTTAGGGCTGGATCAGGTGACCCTGAACCATCCCTTAGTTATGCTGTTATAGGCCTGGGCTGCTGGGGGGGTCTCTCTTTTGTCCCCTCTCTCTCCTCAGCCACAACCGGTCACGGCAGATGGCTGCCCCTCCCTGAGCCTGGTTCTGCTGGAGGTTTCTTCCTGTTAAAAGGGAGTTTTTCCTTACCACCATCACCAAGTGCTTGTTCATAGGGGATTGTTTTGACTGTTGGGTTTTCTGATATACATTATATACATACTTGAAATCTACAAGTGACATTTCCTTTCATTTTTGTTTTTTAATAATAAGCCAACAGTTCATCGTCTTCGGTTACATTTCCCAGGGGACAGTAGTGCTTATTAACGTCAGCTAAATGTGGAAGTACCGAGGAGTGCCTGCGCAGGAGGGTTCTTGGAAGGGGTGAGGCAGCAGAGTTAATCTTCAAGAGGCTGTTGTCAGGTAAAGAAGCATTGGACGGCACTGAATATAAATGGAAAATATCTGGACTGCTGAAAATACGGTGCCTTCTTTGAGGTGGGCGGGCAGGTGCTGGCGAGGATGTGGAATAGCTTCGGGCAATCATTGGCCTGCTGAGGTGAGTAAATTTGCCTTTCAGTAGTTTACAGAGGGTCTCATCTTCCATGTGAAACCCCGAATCGCTTCGGTAATTTACCCAGCTGTCCGTGCTGTTAACGCTTGGCTGGAAGAGTTGCAGTTCACACATTATACTTTGATCTGACGAGTTCATGGACTGTGGCTGGTTCACTACTGCTGTGTAAACACACGAACAAAAAAAGGCAACATTAAAAATTGTGGTCTTAAAAACTGGTCTACACTAAAACATATCAGAGACTGAAGTTTATCAAACATGGCTGCACCAAAAGGGGGCAAACAACACCAGAACTGACAAAGGTAACACTTTACATAACCAGACATAGAAAACAACTGGAAACCATAAACTAGCATCAGCTCCCAAAAACTGAGGAGTGATGATGCAGGATAAAGTGAGTGACTGATGGACGTGTATGTGTCTGGCTAACCCTAAAGATTAAGCAGCAGACTCGGTCCTCTGTTAAAGTTGAAGGACTTTCAGAATGTCAGTGGCAGCCCATTGTGGAGTGTTTCTTCTAAAATACTTGTGTTAACCTATAGCCAGGCTTCCTCCTGTTTTACACTTTAAAACACTTTTTTCCTCATCAGAACTGTGACTTACCATGTTGGCCGCTTTTCTTACATAAAAAGGCCACCAGTCCAGTTGCAAATAAGAAAAACAAAGCTGTTCCTACAACGGCGATGGCAATGGTTCCAACATCAGACTTCCTGCAGGCCGCTGAAACGACATCACATTGTGTTGACAAATGAACAGATTGTCTAATATTTTGTTTATAGATGGTATGCCATGTCTGCATGTGTTTAAATCCAATAAGTGCTGAATGGTGGGAAATAGAGATCCAAAGTCATGGCAGATTTCCTTATTTGACAACTAGGGCGGGAACTCCACGGGACGCCAGACAACACCAAGGTTGTGGGTGATATGCAGTGTAGCAAGCCTGTGGTCTAAATGCCAGTTTTGTCTCACTGGTATCAAGGCTAAGTCACATGTAATTTGGTATCATGATGTTTAAGTATAGAGATTTTGGCTTTAACCACATCCGCAACCACTGGTTAGGTGAAAGGTGTCTAATAAGTGTGCAAATTTTTCCTGCCTGCTAAAACAAAGACTTCTGGGAAGGCTTTCCACAAGGTTTAGGAGTGCTTATGGGCGTGAAAGGTGGGATCCTATGATAGTACCACACTGGAATTCCCTGAGCTCCTGAGAACAACCCATTCTTTCACAAACTTTTTACAAGCAATCTGCATGCCTAGGTGCTTGTTTGTATACACCTGTGGCCATGGAATGTGATTGGAACACCTGATTCGGATGAATGAGTCAATACTTTTTGTAATCTAGTGAATGTTGAATGCAACAGGAGAGCAAAGGGTTAATCTGATAAAAACCCACCCACAGCAACTGTACAAAATCCCAATCAAACCTATACATCGACACCACATGGATGCACGTTCAAATCAACTGTGAATTTGGGCGTTTACAGGTGTGACAGTGAAGCTCCTGCATACCTGGTAAGAGGATCCTTGTTTCTCTGGTCTGGTTGAACTCTGGCTGGTGAACTCTGCAGGTGACTCTGAGATAAGAAGGACACAGCTGATAAACATTTAGTGTTCGATTGGTGAAAAGGTAGTTTTATGGTTTGCGGGTTGGTAAAGCTATGAGCTACACTGTTGTGCAAAAGTCTCTCTTTGTATTTTGTTAGGAAAATGGGAAATCAGTGCAGTAATAATGCAGTGATTTATTGAAAAGTTCAAATGCAGATGGAGATACAGTGTAGGGCAAAAAACAAAAAAAAGTTGAAAGTTAATATTTGGCATTCTTTAACACAGCCTGAACCTATGAGGCAGCTTTCTTGCCATTTCTTTAAGCAGTCTTCAGGAATAGTTCGGACTTCATGAAATACATCCAAAGCTCTTCTTTGGATGTTTGCTGCCTTTTGCTCTGTTCTCTCTCAAGATGATCTCACACTGCTTCAAGATTGTTGAGGTTCTGGATCTGGGGAGGCCAATCCATGACTGATGGTGCTCCACTGTGTGAGAACTATCCCTGACAACTAATTAATGAAATTCCATGGAATGTAGAGAGAAACAGTTAAGGAAGTGTTTTCCCATTTTCTTAGAAAAATATAAAGAAATGAGGGGTTGCTGTAAAACATTTAAAAGTAAAATGAGTATCTTTTTTCATATCTGAACCGCTATATTAATATAAGTACAACCTGCTGGTAGCTCTTGGTAGAGTGGCTCTTTGCGTCAAAGTGAAACATCCACGGGGATCTTGTTCTCTTGTCAGGTTTTCTGCTGAGATGCTTTTTCCTTTGTTATCCAGAAATGTTATCCGAGGCTCCGGCAGCCAGCAGCCGCCTTCACAAAGCACAGCCCAGTCATTGCCCTCGGCTGAAATCAGTGAGATCTTTGGCTCAGAGACAGCTGCTGTAAAATGACAACAACAGAAGGTGTGACCAACAGAATCTGTCATCCCACGCATGCATTATCATTTCTGAATAACCTGCCGTGGTTTTGTTTTTTTAAATTAAACCTATAACGTCTGATCTTCATGGTGATCTCTCTTGATCAAACATGTTTTTATAGACTTCTTGACTTCTGCAGAAGAATAAAAGGAACTCGAAATAACACGCAGACGCACACGTATGCATTGCAGAAACTGCTTTTACGCCATTTAAGGAGATGCGCTTTTGATTAAGTCATAGCTGGGAACTTTTCAAAAGCTGCGTCGAGTCAGGCGTTTCAGGTGTCTGAGGAGATGGCTGTGGGCTGTGGAGGTGTCACTCCCCATTAAAAATAAATATCTGGTTCCTGACAAAGTCGGTTCTTCTGAAGAAAGTCTGATTGGTGTGAATCGAGTCTCAATCACGGTAACAGTCACAGGACCTTAGACTTTACACTGTCCAAATATCACTAATAATGCAATATACAGTTCTGAAAAGTAAGAAAACCCTGAAGAGCAATAACAAAACCTGCAAAAATCGCTGCAATAAAAACCAGCGCGTTATATGTCCACTTATAAAAATAAAAATAAACATTGAATGAGACTGATGTCAATTTAAGTGCAGCGTGTAACTGACTGACAGAGTTACTATCAGCCATGCTTACGACAGGCCGGTGATGCAATGATTGGCCTCAGGGGTGTGACCAGACTTCAGGGATTTCATGGGGAAAAAAGAACTACTAATGAAGAGAGACAGTTCTGGAGGGAGTGCGTGGGAGTGGGGGAATCATATCAGTTGCAAAGGATTAACTAACATTTCCTTTAACTGTTGAATCAAAACACTGAACATTATATGAATAAAAAGTGTGAGAACAGAACTTTAAAGAGCTTCTTCTTTATAAACTGGTTTGTTTTTCCTTATTCCTCTTTTCCATTACTGACAACGACAGCTTGTACCAATTCCACGTTTAACCCAGATCACAGCTTAAAGCAGGTTTAAGGTTACACGGGACATGCTCATGAGGACCAGCCCACTGCTGGGTGCTTGTTATGAGGTTAATAACAAACTGGTTTAACTGCTGACGCCATACCTAACCATTAAATACAAAACAAAAAAAACCTGTCAAATGTGTGCACACACTGAACTTTTTTTCTATTTTGTGCTCAGTCATTTCTGGAGCTTAAAGTGCAACCAAGAGCTTCATCTGCATCTGCCAATTAGTAAATGACCTGCTCTACCTCTGCGCTTGAGCCAGGCAGTAGAGCAGTGGTTGCAGTATAGTAACAAATGACTATGAGACAGCAATGAAAATGTTCTCTTGTTTAAATGTTTGGGTGAAGGAATCAGACTTGATTGGACCAGGTTCTCCTTAAGACCGAGCTCCTTCAATTAAGTCAGTTTGAAATCTGAAGAGTGATGTCATAAATAGTTTATCCTGATAAAAATGTGGAATGAAAAGAGCTCTTAATATCATATTGATGGCAAATAAAATGTTATAATTATATGCTTTCACCATGGAAAGCCCAAGGTGCTAAAGCACGTTCTTCGAAGACTGAAATTGAAAGTAATAAAAAAGATGAAAATGACACATCTAAACCTAACGCTGCAACACAACCCACATGAAGACAATTACATCATACCTATCATGATGTGCCCTAGTCAGCACAGTGGTGTGGTGGTTAGCACTGCTGCTTCACAACTAGAATGACATGTAAAAGGTCTGGGTTCGATTCCACGTGGGTTAATTGATGAATCTAAAATTGACCATAGATGTGAAGGGTTGCTTGTCTCTCTGTGTTGGCGACCTGTGTTTACCTCCGTGTGCGGCACAGAGGTAAACACAGACAGCGATTATAAGCAAGACAAGAAGTACGCACTTTGCGTCCTTTTATCTGTGATATGAACGGATACAAAACAGCAAGTTCAGCCTTAGAGCCCAACCTAATTCACAGCCATGAAAATCGCATGGTTTTTCTCATGAAATGCCCACCATGCAGTGAAACTTTACGCTGAGACAGCAGAGTTGCGCCCTTCTGCCATTTTCGTCACGTGTTCTCGGTTCGAGACCAGCTAGCTTGCGGGGCCTGAGTTGAACCCGTTTTTCGGCCGAGCACAGAGTGTGTTCACTGTGGTAAAACTGCTGAATGGTTCAAATACTGGCATCAGCACTGGAACCCCGTCGGTATATAGGAGGCCAAAGAGTGCCTATGTAAAGGGCCCTGAGCTCTGTGATATCGAGGGGGTATGTAGGGTCAGGCTGTATTTAAGCCACATGCTAAAGAGGCGCAATTTCAGTAACTAGAAGATGTTACATTTTAAATCATTCTGGCTTCACGATTCTTCTGTTATAATTGGATATGAGAAATTTAAAATCTCCACGTAACGTGGTTGGAATCATTTGGCGGGTGTTTTTATGTACGCATTTACTTTAGAAATGAACTTGAGGGTACATACCAACAATGAGCTCCACTGTTGTAACTTTCTTGCCAGCTTTTTTCAGGAATGTGCGGCACTGGTACTTTCCAGCATCAGACACCTGCACGTTGGAGATCCGTAATGAGATGTTTCCATGTTTCAGTTCTTTCATGATGAGGCTCGTCCTGTACTCGAAGGCTGGATTCTTCATCTCGTAGGTCTCACAGCCATCCCGGTACAAGAAGACCACGTTCGGCTTCAGGCCTTCTTTGGACCACTCGACAGTCGGAAACTCGCTGTTGGCAGAAATATTGAAACTGCACGGCAGAATAACATCTCCTCCAGCAAAGGCCAGAACCCACTCTGGTTGACCAATTGCAAGAGATCCACCTAAAAAACAGAAGAACAATCAACCACATCATCAACCACATTAAAATCATAAAAAATAAAACCTATAGAAGTAGAGATTAAACAGTATGTGTAAAGCTTTACTTTCAGGTGTTCAGAACCTCCAGGGAGATTACTCCTTCTGGGTTTTGAAGTCAGACTTAATGACTGACTGAAAACTCTGAAAAAGTCTTGGAAGTTTTCCCTGGAATGATTTCAGAGATGCCCAGCTGGGAGGAGACACTTAAGTGGACACAGTATTCACGTATACACCCGAATAACTTAATTCAAGTGTTCCAATCACCTTCATGGCCACAGGTGTATAAACCAAGCACCTAGGCATGCAGACTGCTTTTACAAACCTTTGTGAAAGAATGGGTAATTCGCAGGATCTCAGGGAATTCCAGCGTGGTACCTGTGCTACAATTCCAATCATGAATTTTCTTCACTACTAAATATTCCACATTCAGCAGTTAGTGGTATTATAACAAAGTGGAAGCGACTGAGAACAACAGCAACTGACAGCAATCAGTGGATGCTAAGGCACATAATTTAAAGAGGTCACCAACTTTCTGCAGAGTCAATCACTACAGATTGGGTTTTTTCAGGAGTTGGGAGCAAAGTCCATAAAGACATGGATGAGTGAGTTTGGTGTGGAAGGACTTGACTGGCCTGCACAGAGTCCTGACCTCAACCTGATGGAACACCTTTGGGATAAGCTGAAGCGGAGATGGTGAGCCAGGCCTTCTCATCCAACCTCCGTGTCTGACCTCACAAATGCGCTTCTTCAAGAATTGTCACAATTTGCATCTCTATGGCCGCTGAAATTGAAGGTAATTTATATAATTAAAAAACAAATTCTTTCCCAAAAAGAGCCTGACAGAAGGAAGCTGGCAAGACCGGCAAGACTTATTTCTTCAAGGACAAGTTTCCACAATAAGCTTTATTAATGATTAATGACTCCTTTATCATGTTATCTGCACAACATCGCAGCTGTGTTTTCCTGTGACGCCAACACTTGTCAACCTTTGTCACTGAAATATTTCCTCATACAATTAAGCTTCAACTCTTCACATGCTTTGTGTTTCTGCGGGGATTTTCACAAGTCACACTGGAAGGTTGCTCAAAACGGAAAGTATTTGATTAATGATCCTATGATAGTAATGTTGAAAAGCAACACATGGGGCGAGGTTTGCACAGCGGTTTTAATACGTTTGAAGTGATGGCCAGAAAACAAAGGTGCTCTTTTTCCACTGTGTGTGTGTGTGTGTGTCTTTTCTTTTCCATTTCATTTGCAAATTTGGCCTTCAGAGATAAATAAAATGATCAAAAATAAAATTATTGCATCTCTTCGTGTTTCACAATTACAGTCTTTTTTGTTGTCTTTAAGTCCCACAACTTTCCCTTAAAGGCCAGAATTCATGCTCCACCAGCTGCCCCAGTATGATTAGTTCAATTTGTTTTGTTTGTTTTTTATGCTTTTTCATTTTATTTCATTTCATTTTATTTTATATATATCTATCTATATCTATCTATATCTATATCTATATATATATATATATATATATATATATATATCAGATATTTCTTTT
>VUQJ01044179.1:0-16864 GCA_015108635.1 Andinoacara biseriatus
AAACAGGAAAAAGCACAAAATGGAAGAGGGAGAGGGATAAAAATGTTCACGTCCGCCTTGGCAACTGGGCAGAATGTTGATTTTAACAGTGGCAACATTGTAGAATGTTCACGTCCAATATGGTGGAATGAAAAAAAAAAAAACTTTTCAAAGTGGTTTAAAGACAGTCGGTAAGTTATGTCAGTGTATTAAGAGGAGGCTTTTAAACACTCAGGTTAGCTTAAGTTACTAGGAGTAAAAGAACAGGTCACTGTTCTGCAACTGTGTGCTGTAGTTACACTATAACCAATCATAACAAGAAAAATAAGGGAACTTGTAATAATTTGTTTAACCTGATGGTGAATCAGATAAATTATAGAAGAAATTATAGAAATTATAAATATATAAAAAATATAGAAATGATATAAGAAAGCCTGTAATAGAAGTCTTGTATTTTATAAGTCCATGAATAAGAGATCTGCACACATGAACACAGTAAACCTTTGCCCCCCTGGCTATCATTTTGTCACACATCCCCACTGACCCCTCTCTCCACGCACTTCACCAACTCTCTTCTGCACTATTCGTCGCGTTGAATGGTTGGCCCCAGGTATTTCAACGTCTCCTTCTTGCAGCTTCACTTTTCCACCTGTCTTCCTCTCATTCACACATTTATTCTGTCTTGTTTCTATTGACTTTCATTCATCTTCTCTCCAGTGCACAATTCCACCTCTTCAGATGCTCTTCCCTCTTGTCCTTATTCTCACTACAGATCACAATGTCATCTGTGAACATCATAGTCATCATAAAAGAATCCAGTTGTTATGAATCAGTTGATACAGTTGCATGTAACTGTGTTCCATTTGTTCATTTTGTTCAGTTCATTTTTAAGTGTTTACCATTACTTATATCTATACTGTCAGACTATGCAAAACTGACATTTTGCATATTGCACAACACGGTTTAAAGATTTGATAAACACTGTAAAATGTGCATCTAGTATTTCAGACTCCAATATTATTAGTATTCAGACTTTATTGGTTCATTTCGAGCAGATGCTGTCAACACCTGGCCAGTGCAAATTTTCTGTAATGTGTGTCTCCATATTGTGACTGACAGAGGCAGCCCTTCAAGAGGATTTGAAGGATTGTTTGCAGTTGTCCGTGAATCCAACAGATGGCACAATAACACTGTGAATGTAGCTCGTGGCCGTTCTCTTCAAAGTCCTACATCCATTCTGGCATTGCTCAAAAAATACTCATTCATAGCTTGATGAGTTGACCGAGGTGTCGTGACTGTACCACCTAAAAATGGGAAGCATTAAATTTAGCCATGTGAAAAAGGCATTTTGCCCAGTTAGAGATGTAAAATGAGCAAAATGCCTTTGCTGAATGAGTCAGCGCTCTAATTTTGAAAGAGGAGCTAGAAACTGTGTGTTTTAGTTGCTGAATTATAAACACGTTGACTAATAATTTATATTACTGCAGTGAATCTCTCACTACAGACTCCAGCCTCAGTTTTCCTGTACATTCCTGATAATGAAGAGAAGGCTGGTGATCGATATCTGGATCAAAAATGCAGGTGTATAATTTGCGTTTGGTCTGACAGATCATTGAGTGCCTTTAATAATTTGGGAATATATATGTATTCTCTGGAGTATCAGTCTGGCGTTCATACCTCAATCGCTTGAACTCTGATGATATTTGAAAACCTGTCATAGGGAATTTGGCTGATGCACGGTGAATATTTTTTCTGTGGTTATGCATACATAAGCAGAACAAATAAAAAACAAAATGTAATGAAATGTGAAGACCTGAGAGCCTGACCTGCTGACCTGAAAATAATGAACCTCACTCATTCATATATATATTTTTTCCATACTCAGAATATGATTGATGACTTTCTGCTTCACGATGGATTGCCTTATTTTCTGCAAGGCTGTTGTTTTGGTGATGTGATTGATGGGATAAACAAGGACCTTAATTGTCTGCTAGTCTTTGTTTTGAATTAAAAAGAATACAATCAAAAGCACTGCTGTACAGTTAAATATTCACAATTGTGATTTTTATTGAAGTAGAGTGCTATATATGGCCGGAAAGCAAAAGAGATAGATAAAATGGAACAGTATAGCCCTATAACCATGTGTTCATGGTCTGCTTGAGAGAGTATTCTGCCTGAACTCATCCACCACATGTTCATTAATCTGGTGCACATCAGAGCACCCACAATACAATTAGTCAATGGCTTTAACCAACTTTTTATTCTTATATACACACACACATATATATATTTAAATTATTTTATATTATTCTTATATTCTTTTCTATTAATCATTAATCTTTAATAAATCCAATTCTCTGATGTCCTACACAGTGTGGTTTACACCTTCGTGTTTACATGCATGACTCATGAATCATGTCTGGCTCAGTTTAGTGGGTTCAAAATTACTCTGCTTTCGATAGATTTCTCTCCTGCTCTAAAAAGCAGTTTTTCTCAGCATTTCCTGTTTTTCTCTTTTCTTTCAAAAATGATTCCAGGCAGTAGATGTTTGCGCTCGCTTTAAGAAGCCATCTGTAGTGCTGTCTGAATGGTGCCAGGCTTGCAAGGCTGGTGGTGTTTTTAAATTAGAACCATGGCTGACCAGATTTGCCCCAACCAGAGTTTGCAACACTCTGGTTGCAGGTTAAGCATGTGATATAAGCAATAACTCTGCAGGACACATTACCTGGGTTTGACTTTTGCCAAAGGAAAGGTAAACGGTAATTCAAAAACCCATTAGGTGAAAGACATAAAACAACTGTTTTTATGTGATGACAAAAATGCGTTTAATTAGTGGAAAAATGCCTGTCTCTTTGATCCTGAAGCACAATCACTGAGAGCCGGATTATACAGAATAGGTGCAAGCTCTTCAGCCTTTCCAATGAGCACATGGTTTCTCTGGGCTTTTATGTGAGTCTCCCCTGTCGAACAATCGCTTACATAATCATCTGCTTACTTTAATCTCTGCATTTTTTTCCACAATTTTGGATCTTTTACACTTCGCTCACTTTTCTCTGCGGTACCCCCATCAAATTCAATGCATCCTCCCCTCGTTCCCAGTGTGTCTCCTTCAGTGCTTTTATCTGACATGCCCACTGGCACTCTCACTCTCTTGTCCCTCTTCCCTCCACTGGTGAGTGTTCATTGATTATTGTACATGAATTGTATGATGAAATGCCACTCGCCCACCCAACATCCTCTTGTCAGTGGCCCCTGACATCCCACAGGCTGCCAGCAATACAGACGGTCTTTGCCTGTGTGTTTAATGATCTGAATGTTAGATTATCTTTTTCTGATATTCACATCTGGATTAATATTTTTATTCATGTTAAAACGGGGCCTGTTTCAATAGCGTGGCATTTATCAACAGTATACCTTCGACTTTAGCAACTGCACATATGGGATCCAAGTGGAAAGTGATTGTTTGCAGTGATAAAAAGGGAGAGTAAATCCAATTTATTCTCTTCAGCTGTAAATTGTCTGCATGTATTAAAGCAAATTATCTGGATTACAGTGTGAAACCTGATGACACACTCAAAGCCAGAGAGGCGAGTATCCAATTAGTCACCTAATTAGCAAGTGAATGTTGTTATAAAAATTAAAGGTCTTGAAAAGAGATGGAAAACAAAAACACCGGAGACAAACCTGGCATCTTTTGAATATGATACCACCATTTAACCGATACAGCGGGGACACCTGTCTTTCCATTTTTGATTTGTGACATCTGACGCACACAGTGCGACTGTATGATCAAGGCAGAAGCAAGGTTGGCATTTGTGCTTGACAGAGCCGTAGGCACGTTGTACAGATCTGTTAACTCACTAAACTGGAGATGCAGGGTTGCACAGTGGGGCTGAATTTCTCTCTGCAGGGGTGTGAACGGATCCAAAAACCTGAGCTTGTATGGTGACTGCAACGTCCCTACCTTTCCACAGCCATAGTTAGATGGCCCTGCAGGGTCACAGCGAGGGGTGACATGTGACCACGTAAACTGTCCAGTCAGGAAACAGAAAGGATGTAGAGCAGCTGTGACTTCCCACTCTTATTTTAAGACGATCTGCCGCAAATAGGTTGCCCCTGCTGGGACAAATAATTGGCGTGATATCTTGGGGGCACGAGCATGAGGAGAAGTTTGCATTTTAATGCCAGTCCTCCACAGGAAGAACCCAGTTATCCATGCCACGGGGCATGATCTGTGGACTCTGTACATTCAGGGAAACACATGCTATTGAAACCGAAGTGAAGGCAGAGTATGGGGGTTTAATGATTTTTAGGTGAGTACAAAAAAATGCTGCAAACATGGATCTTTACTGAGTGAAATGTTTGTTGTTCTACTTTAAAAGTGTATAAATGTGTTTAAAATAAAATAAAATAAATACAATATATACTTTTGCAAATCAGTCAGTGATGTTGTGTTTTGCTTCGAAGCCAGCACACATAGGTGGGCCCCATATGGGATAAGTAAGGGCACACATTATGGGCCCCATATGGTTTTGTCTGCAGTTTCCATGGTGGCCCTACAGGGTTTTGCTCAGATAAATATTCACAGGCCCTGAATATGTGCTCATATGTGCCTTCTCCAGTTCATTGTTTCTTTTTGAAAACTAAAAGTACAATTGACTGGTAATAAGTGCCAGTTAATATAAAACTCTGATGGCTGCTTACCCACATATATCAGAATCTTTCGGCATTTGTTTTATTAGTCATTAGACTCTGTGGATGGAAAGTTTCTCTGATGTTCTGTTGGTTCATCATTTTGGGCAAGACAAAAAAAATATCTGAAAACATCCATGAAAGTTTTTGCAGATGTTGTTGGTGTCCAGAAGATAAAGCCTGCTGACTTTTATGATCCTCTTCAAGGCTTTTATCCAGCTTGAGAGTTGACATATTTGTATATTAGTACCACTGCCACTGCTACTACTGAATGGATATGCACACAGTTTTCTACAGATAGTAACATTTTCCAGATGATTACTATTATGATTTCTGTGCTCCTCTTATTTTAAAGGGCCATTTCATAATCATATCCAATTACACATTTTTAGTTCTTGGACTGTACCTTAAAATCTTTGCATGTTTCACAGCTCAAAGTAATTCTTTTTTTTTAATCTAACACTTGGCCTTGATGCAGCCTACCAGTTCACCCCACCGTCTGAAACAAGGCAGTTTATCACCCCCACCCCCCCTTAGGCTAGCTTTATTCTGATTCGCTGCCACAAGCAAACAGAAGTTTTGAAAAAGCAGGTGGGTGGAGCTTCTGTGCACACAGCCAGAGCTGTGTGCCTGAGATTGCCTTATTATGGGTATCCTCTTTCAGTGACACCATGCATATCTAGAAGTAGAAAAAGCTGCCTGAAACTGAGCAGAGGACAGAGGGAAGTCTGAGCTCACAGGAAGTACTTGTACATATACTTAGCTTATTATTTGAAAGTCTGGCCATGTTTATGAACATCTACTATTGCAAAAGTGTACACTATATGTCGGGGGGGGGGGGCAATAACAGTTCTCCTTAATGCCTCATCTTTTGTTCCCATTGTCTTTGAGCACATTAGAATGCCTATATGTCAAGCAGCTGTGAAAGACACAAGCGCACCTGGCAACAATGCCTGTTGCATAGCAGTTTGTTATTCCTAGAAGCAGCACTGTATGTAGAGATTGTTACATAAAACAGATTGTGAATGAGGGAGCGCACTGATCTGATCAAGCTCACTGCAGAGCTTGGCAGTTGATGGTGGAACAGCTTTCTGCCTCCTCCAAAACAGTCACTGTATACCGTACTCTACTCACTGGCTTGAGTACACACAAGGAGGCTAAGACGAAGCAAAAACAATCTCAAGTTTCCCTCACTCTGCCAGCAGTGTGTCACGATTTTGTATGGGTTACAATTCTGAAAGGAGCCAGTTACAAACCTCATCTTGTTACACATTGAATATAAAAGGAGGCCTAAAAATGCAGGCTTTGATTTCCATTAAAATGTATCCACCAGCAAATGAATCACATGAAGTAAAGTACACTAACAATGGCAAATGGATTGTGAAAGCAACTCCTGATTTGCTCAGTCTGGAACATAAAATGACAAAAAAAACCCAAAACAAAACTGATTGGTAATGGTATCGCATTAAAGCAAAGTGTGTATTGAGGTGGACTGTATAAATATCACAAACTGGTGTGGGTTGCCTTTACCTGACATCTTGGCCTACACAGGCTGTTGGTGCAAAGCTAATTAGACATGGTCTGCTAATCTCTTAAGCATTTCAGGAAAACCTTTATTGAATAAGAAAACAAGATGCCACAATCACGCTGTTGAACAGTGTTTAACTTATTTTCTATCTTTCTAACATCACAAAGAAAATCTTGGTTTTCATAACGCTTCCTGCGACAGCATTTGGCTTCAATATTTATCTAAAAAATATGAAAAGTATACGAACGGACTCAAACCTTTAACTGTTTCCTTATGTCTTCACAGATGAAGACATACGAAAATCAATTAAGATCTTGAATCAAATAGGAAATAAAATGGAGGAAATTAATTAGGGAAGTGACATTAAATAAGCCATATAACAATATATAAATTGCAATGCTAATTACATTTGAAATTCAAATATTGCACCTTCATCTGCCATAATATTTGAACTATATATAGAATGAGCCTAGTACACATAGGTACAATATTATTAATAAATAACGTTTTGCATAATATACAGACACTATACAGTTAAAATTCTCCTGTGAAGTTTAGTAGAGATAAGAGAAAATGCCTTAACATAAAACAAGAGTAATATAATATAGTATAATATAAATAATAGTGGCAAAAGAGTTAAGTTGTGCCAATGGGTGAAATGAACCACCCCATGTATCTGGGTAACCAAAAACAAAAGTTATCCTGTGAACACAAAAAAAGGAAGGCTAGTTCACAATAATCAATCCGTCTCGGATTCAAGCCCATGGAGAGAGCGATAAGCAAACCAGAGCAAGAAAAATTATTTTTGTCATCCCAAGTGAATTTGCCATGAAAGTTTTCAGTTTTTTATCTTTATTTTTGAAAAAAAAGTTTTTCCCCATTATTACATGGTCATTTAAGGAAATTTAAGCTACAATAAAAGGCCACAAACTTAAAATAATTGTGGATCTGAGCCACTGTGAAAATGTTTTTTTCAAAGTAGACTTTATGGAGTAAAATGTGCTAATGATGCTGAGGCACATTGAGGCTCAGTATAGCCCAGAAAGTTTATATTCTATGTACCACTTTTCCAATATTCTACAAATAAGAACAAGATGGCAAGGCAGTACAAAAGAAAGACAAACAGATGATCAGCTTCCTTAGATGATCTAAAGAGAACCAGAAGGCTTGTGTCAGAGACGAGGCCAATTCAGTCTGTAGCAAAGGACTACAAAATAGACAAAATGATGTTAAAGAAGTATATCAGCAGAAAAAGTAAAGCAGAAATCCCAAGAATGGATTATGCCAGATTAGCAAAGGCTCATCAGAATTTTGATACTATGGAGTCGGAAGTCCACACATACATTATTTCAGTAGCTAACACATAAAAGATCACAGTCTAATCTTTCCTGAAAATGTTTAGCTAACACAGTGAGCAGCAGGATGCAAACATATGGTGTTACTTAAAAGGATGCATTTTTGCCTTTGTTTACTTGAAGGCATTAATAAAATTCAAAATTATGCCAAGACTGTTTCACCCCTAGAAGGATTCAATTTACCCCATGCTTGTGCTCATTACCCCTCTCCATTAGGGCACAAGTTGTGCCATAGGACTAAATTTTCTGACAGGTCATTGTTGTGAAACCATGATAATTAGAAAATTTGTTTTCAATTCCATGGATACACAACAACCTGATGTTTATATATAATAATATTACTTGAAACAAATAAACTTTTATTTTGCTGCAACTTCATCAAATGTAAGACATGGCTCATGTTACTCACTTCTCTATAGACATAATAAGGCAGTGCAGTGTTGTGGATGTGTCACTCTCTAGTGACTGCAGAGATGGTGGAGCAAATGGGATAGTGTGAAGAGGCTTATTGTCTTCATGAAGTCATATACTTGCTCCTCCTGTTAAACCACACTGACGTGACAAACACACAGATAATCGATCCGGTGGCCATTTAATTGGCTTTAGGCCTGTCAGGCCTTGTAGGGTGTTCAAAGACAAATCAGATGTCTTACACTAACAGTCCACTATGGCTAAACTGGGAAGATAAACTAACTAGCCACCTTGTTAAGAGACAATAAGAGAGGGATTACTGCCAGATAACTTGAAAAGGACAAGCACAACAACAACAACAAAAAGTATTTAGTTTACAACACAACCATTGGCTGTCTCCGTGCCCCCTTTGGATATCCACCATTGGATCAGAAGCAGAGTTATTAGTCATGGTCTTATCCCATCAGCCATCCTTAATGCTTTTGCTACTGGGCATTTCTCTGGAGGGGAAAGATTGTCTTTTATTGTCAGTTTGATTTCAAACTGGAGATTAGTCTTATTCTTTCAGTTGCTCATGGTGCAGACCTACGTGTATTTGTCTGCATTTATGCATGTCTAATAATGCTCGCATTTGGGCATCAAAACATCTGTGCCACAATTATTCACTCAGGGAAACTTTCATGACTTGTTTTAGTTTCACATTCTGTACGCATGAAGATTAATAGCCTGTAGGGAGACTATAACAGTGGAGACACAACTCACAGGGAAAAATCTAGTAGCTACGCAAGGATTTTGTCTAGGATTTAGAGAGCACACAGCATATTGTTATAGTGATGTGTGTTTTTCATGGGAAATCTGAGGAATTATTGTTTATTTTTAGATTTCGTGTAGTAATTCACTTAATTTAGGGCTATACACAAAGCGTCATTCACCATTTAAAAATGCTGTAAATTAAATGTAACTTTTTTAGCTGGGTAACATGCTGAGAACTCAAAACTGACAGAAAAAGTTGCATTTTGTAACACAACCAGAGCATTAGAAAAAAAAGGTCCAAATTTATTATAAGATTTGACACTAAAATCTGTTTTTAGTGTCTACTAACTCCTGAAGAAAAACTCCAGGCCCAGTTTCATGTATTGACACTGGGGATGGTTATTTATCACATTTGAACCAATGTACAGCTTTTCTGAGGGTGTCTCAGAAATCTCCAAAGACCTTCCTAACCATCTGGATTAAAAATTAATCCAGTCCACTGAATGACAAAAAGAGATTTCCCAAGCTAAGCCTGTGTTTGCAAATCAAAACAAAGAGGGCAACACCGTGGCTCAGATAGAAAGCAGAGTGGCAACATGGTAGGCAGATTTTGCAGTAATACATTTAGAAGTATTTTGCAATTATGTAAGCATTGTCAGAATAGCTAGAGTAGCTGCTGCGTACAGTACCCATGTTAATAGAATATATGCTACTATATATATATACATAAAGGCATGAACTAGGTGAATTTATGTCTTTCTTTGGTGAAATCAGTTACCTTCTGCAGCTGGACACAATGTGAGAACAGTGAGGGTGAATCAAAACAACTGAGGCCAGAGAGTAGAAACAATAGGCTGAAAGATGCTAAAAAGATGCAGCTCAGAGCTTCGAAGTGGCGTAATAATTTAATAATTTACCAGAGTTCCCAAGAGAAACCAGTCGCCCAAGAAACAGAGTAATTTGGTATGATTCAAACATTGATTATAGCGCTGTGTGTGTGTGCGCGCGCACACTATCAACCCCAGTGGGCTTACTCCTTTGAGAATCCTTGGATTTACTTGTATAAAACAGCTTTATGCATATGGAAAACAATGTCCCTCTGTAAACTGAACAAAGGCCCCAGGAGCAGCTGAAAGCTACAGAACAACTTCAGTAAACTGACACTAATTTAGGCATTTTATGTTAAATTGCAACTTCTGGACAGAATGAACATGGGAATACAGAAATGGTTTGACAAATACATCAGCAATTTAGTGTTTTATAGCACAATGTAGAGGTATTTTGGAGTAATCATTGAATGGAATTACAACTGGGTGAAAAGGTTCATTGAGACATCTGTACCTGCATTGCCCTTTAAAGTCTCCTTTACAATGAGCGAGCCACTCAATGTAAATGAAGAAGCCATATCCTTCTGGGAGTGAGATAGAAGAAAAAAGCAGGAGGGGAGGACAGAAGACAGTGGTGAGGGGAGCAGACTATAATGATTAAATATAATACTAAATAACCAAATGCTGCAAGTCTAGCTTTATATGTGAGGGGAAGTACACTTCCTCTAAGATCACATTATTTATTTTGTTTACTTTGAAGTTAAAGATTATTAAACTTAGGTGGCAGAGCAGCCTAGTGTGTCCAGCTCTGCTGGCAGTGACATGATGAGCCATAATATAACGGTGACAGAGGGGCCCACGGTGATGTTTGCCTAGAGCCCCAACAAACTGTAGAATCGCCACTGCATCCAGCTTTTTAACTCGAATGAAGCAGCTGTAAGTCAGTCGATCAACTGAAAGTAATAGATAATCACTTTATTCTCTGAGCCTCTTTTCCAGTAAGAAACATGTCTCCAGCTTTCCAAATATAAAGCTTTATTCCTTGTGTTTTATTTTTTAATTCTTGCTGTGTTAATAAATTACCGCATGTGGATCTTTGTCCTTTGCTTTTTCCTAATGAGAAAGGAAAATAATCGGCTGACTAATTAGTGACGATTATTTCAACAAACCAACTTTATAAAGCGTCATCCGATAACATCATCAACCCGTTTTCAATCAAAGCTCTGGCCTGCGGTCAGCTTTTTGAATGAATTTTTCCTTTAAACTCCCTCTTCTCTCTCCTTGAATCATCAAAGAGCATCACTCCTCACAAACGGAAAGAATAGACAGCCAAACACACGCACGCACTCATGTTACCTCTCTCTGCGCATAATGATTCATCAACCACCTTTTGCTCATGAAACCGTGATTTTGGGTCCGATGAGTTCATTTTCGGAGCTGGGTGTTTTGTCGTGGGCCCCCACCCCCACCTCTCTCATCCCGCGTCTCGACGGACCAAACGCTGCTGCAGCAGCATCACCGGCAGCCTCCAAACTGCGTTTTCCCTGCCGCGATGGATCCCTGAGTAAACCGGTGAGCTGCTGACAGAGAGACACAGCTGTAGCTACTGTGGGGAAGGACCGACACGCGATGACCGCAGAGAAACGGTGCCATAGGCTACAACTAAGAGATAAAGAAAGGCAATTTTATTTCTAGCGATGTTATAGGACCGTCTTGTTTACCTTCCCGATAGATAAGTAGCCGGAGTGACTGTGATATTACGGCATGTAAGAGCTGGATAACTATTCCTGTGTGACCGACACCCTTCTTCAGCTGATTACAGTAAAATGAATAAGGTAAGCTCGTTGAGACGTTCAGGATTTACATCGGGCGTTGCGGGTTCCAGTCAAAAAGCTGACGGCTCAATGTGAGCTCATCAGGCTGCATTGTTGCATCGACAGTCCCCTTCTTCTTGAGTTGATATTGACGATTTGGCTGTTTGGAATAGGTCGATCTTCACCTGTCGAAATATGAGTGCGTTTGTAGCAGACAGATGCCTATGAGTAACTTAACGTGAATCAATGTAAATATCAGGTCAGCAGCTTGATTTATTGTGAATTTAATGGTTGCTCACCTCAGGATGCCTGGACTGCCTGGCTTCAGGCTGTCAAAGCCAAAGTCAGTTTATCCTGTTAGACAGTGGAGCCTGAAATCATTTTTCAGTCCTTTGCCCATGATCTGTGTTTGTCAAAGTTATCTAATCTTTGCTTTCATTATTCCTGGAGGGAGATACAGCCAGTGAATTAAGAGTTTGGAAAGAGAAAAGCAGTCCTTTGAGAACAATTAGGTGAATCTCTGTTAGCTTTTAAAATCTGCGCAGATTTTGAATTAATCAGGACTAAATTACATATATTTATTTGTGCTGGTGGTATGGCTTTATTTTAATGAGTGGAAATAAAACCACACACTAGCAGCAACATCTCAAAACTATCCCACAGTTTCATCATTCTGCTAAAATATTGCAGTTTTTGGTCTGGTCCACTGTGTGAAATACATATTTCTGAGGGGCCCTGTCCTCTGGAGGGTGCAGGAGCTGCCTGCTGAATTTTTTTGTGTGGACGGAAATGAGCTCTCTTCTCCCGTGAAGCTGAAGATGAGTCCACAGGGGATGATCGAGAGCCAGTTTGTATCAAGGCCTGTGTTTCAGCTGTCATCGTCAAACAGGGCTCTTTACAATTAAAAGCCCATTTTGTTAGTGAAAGGCTGATTAATAATTCATCCACAGCTCAATGGAACCACAAATCTGTGAAGGATGCCAGTGTAGCCGTGTAGTGCTGGAAGGTTTACACATCACACTATAGGCTGGATGGTAAATACACAGTTTTCTGTTTTCTGACTTTTAAATGTGTACTGGATTGTTTGCTCTAAGCAGAAAACTAAAAGTATACACACTCAGTGTTGAGCAATCTAAACAGAGCATCTCTGGGTATCCAGTGTCAAACAGCTCTGTTGGTGGTGGACTGTAGCCTCTCACTATGGTGTCAATGTCATATCTGCTGCCAGGGAACCAACAGCCATGGTGATACTGTACCACGGAGTTTGAAGGAAACCCAGCTGGCTCCAGTCCAGTATGGTGGGTGTTTTAAAAACCGGCTTAGTCAGTGCTACTGCAGGGAGTGATTAGAAAAGATAGCGTACAGTGTCACATACATCAGCATGACGTCAACAGGACGCAGGGCATTAAAAGTATTTTCACACCAGGACCCAGAGGAATCTGGTGACAACTGAAATAGAGTCACATCAAACTCATTTAGAGAATATTTGGAGAGCCGTTGTGCGAACTGTCCGGACACTGCTTTTTGTTTTTGTTTTTGTATTAAATCTAAAAAGGTCTGAAAGACAAGTAAGTCCCATCAGAAAAATGTATTTAAGTACATGTAGTAGAACATAATCTTGAGTACAACTTGTCGGCTGCATGAGTGCTTCCATTTTAAGTTATGTAACATTTCTACTCACCCACATTTCAGCAGGAAACATTCGACTTTTTACTCCACTACATTTATTCACTGGTGGAGGAAATGCTCAAATGTTGCTCAATTTACACGAGTAATGCTGCGGCGTATAAATACGCTTTCCTATAGATAAAAGTACTAAAAAAGTACTGCATTTAAAAAATATTTCAAGTTAAAGATGTCAATAAATCAAATGCCTGTTTTCAGAATAATATAAATTTTTGATGCATTAATGTGAAAATATCACATTAAAGGGACTGTTCACTCCAAATTCATATACAGACATCTTTCCTCTGGCCTACAGCATTATCTATATATTTCCGTTTGTGTTTACCTGTTTCAGAGATATCTGCAGTAGAAATGTTTGCATCCCCATGAAGAAAAAAAAAATCATGATCAAATAAATTCACAAATCTTGTTGTGAGCAGTTTCATGTAGGAACATTTTTATTTCTACTGTCTACACTCTCCGGCCAACCAGCTGTGCAGAATGAAGTCATCCACCCGTGAGGAGAGGCTTGTACTCGCTATAGTGTGACAAGATATAAACATTAATGGCATTTCTTTCTGCTGAGCTGAATTCTTAGCCAGCTTGGTTTGTGTTGTAATAATCTGATAAGTGTAGTGAAGTAAAAAAAAAAGAAAAGAAAAAGTGCTCATTCAGGTCACCTTTCACAATCAAGCCCTGACCAGTGGATGCAGAGATACTGATGAGTATTTCCTCAGTTAATAACTGTAAAGACCAGTACACCATACCAAATACAAAACTTTCTAGTACAAGCAACATATATCAGGCCTAATTAAATCCAGCAGACAAAAAGCAACATTTTTTTTTTAAATCTCTGTTTTTATGTTTCTCCAAGAAGCTGACGTTTCTCCCAGCTTCTGGGAGAAAAATCTTTTTAAGCTGAAAATAGCTGTCTGTTGTGATTGAAACTGTCCACATGAGTGGTGGGAGTGAATCAAAAAAAGTAAAGTTGTGGACAGTGAGCTTCATCCCACTGTAGAGCTCCATAAAAAAGTGGGAGCCTGCAAATTGAGCCGATAATTCTCTCCAACACCTTTCAGCGTTTGCCATCATCTGGCAGATTATTATAAAATATTGATTAAAAATCTCCTTGATTAAGATTTTAAATGCTGTATTTTTACTTATAATGGCAGGTTTTTACCCTGCTGGATTGGCTGCTGAAGTAAAAGATTTTTTGTTTTAAATTTTCATTTCCTAAAAGAGTTGCTTCTTGTGTGTCTGATCTACTGTTCATAAGGTTTCCTGAAGTATTTCCTCCTGTACCACAGCTTTACGTAATAAGCTGTATGTGGTGGGCGTGAGGTCAGGCCACAGACACAACAAGTTAATTACAATATAGCAGCTTCACAAGCCTTTCATGTTATATTGACTGATATAGTTTTATAACCACTATCAATATGTCTGTTGCTATATAAAACTAATGTTCGAGGTAGTTTATCAATGCTATTTACAGTATTACGTGGTTAGAAGTATTTGTTGTCAGTGTTCTCATACTTTCATTGCCATCAGTAGCACAAATGAAACTAAAGAGAAAATGTGCTCATTCAACCTGAAACCACTGACTAAGACAATAATATGTTATAACATGTTCACTGCAATCTAATCAAAAGGGCTGTGACATTACTGAGAGTTTTTTTCTTCATTCTGTATAGCCTATTTCAGCATGGTGACCTATATCAGGTGCAATCATAAAGTTACAGAACTCCACTCATAAACCATACCCAATTCAAATTTAGCTCACATTTCCTTCAAGACCATCTTCTCATTCACATCTGGACTGCTTTGAACTCAGCTGCTATTTTTACAGTGCTCCTCATGCACTTTGGCATCTGTGATCTCCTCCAGTGTGTCAAACTGATGATTGTTCAATTTGAATTTCATTTCGAGGAACAGGGTGAAGTCAAATCTGGTGAGCAGGGTGGAGTGCTTCTACATTATCGTTAGTTATTTTCCCTGTGCTTCTACCACAATACAAGACTTGTCTGCCAAAATGGAGGTGGCTCTGGCTCAGGAAGTAGAGCAGGCCAGTCAGAAGGTTGGTGGTTCGATCCCTGCCAAAGTATCCTCGGGGAACCCTCAGTTGCTCCCTGCATTCACTGGAGTGTGAGTGTTAGATAGAAAGCACTTAGTGGTAGAAAGTGCTTGTATGAATGCGCGTGTGAACGAGACATGCTGTGTGAAGTGCGTTGAGTGCTCGAGTAGAAAGGACCGGTCCATTTGCTGACAGCTGTAACATTAAACATTTCCTTATTGATGCTGCTAAATATGTTACGTTTTGTCTCCTTGCAAAGTTTTGTTTTTACTATTTGATAAAAAGGCAGGAAAAAAAAAAGCAACACAGAGATCTTCAAGGTGAATTCTGTGTGAAGTTTGCACGTTCTCCTCGGGCCCACGTGGGTTCACTCCCAGTAGGCCAGTTTTCTCCCACAAGCCAAAGACGTGCGTGTTAGTTTAACTAATGATTCTAAATTGGCTGTAGGTCTGAATGTGAGTGTAAAAGCCCCCCAACCCCCCATGATACTGAACCAGATAAGCAATTAAGATGATAGATGAACTTTTTGGAATCATTTTTGTGGCTAAAATTTTCACACAGATGGAACAGAACAGGAAGTTGTTTTGCACCAATGGTCAAACTAATGGATGGAAATCATTTGACTGAATTTCACTTCAGTCCTTGCAGAAAACAACCACAGGGGTTTGCGATTAGAATACAAAAAGTTTCTTGAATGAGACTCATTATGTTTGCTGTCTGTCACAGAGAATAAATTGCGTACAGTATTTCAAGCTGTTGTTTCTTTGTATTTACCATAGCAACAAGCCACCAGTGTAACTTCAGTTCAGGCAGAAGAATGGCGCTCTCAAGTCAGCCGTGTGTACACTTCCTCCTTATCATTGGTGAAGTGTCTTAGTGCTCCATCTGTTCAGCTATTGTCTCATCATCACCCTCTCAAATTTGTTGAGAAAGACGACTCAAATTGAGAGCAAAGATGGTGTGATTTCATCTCCGAGGAGAGTCGCTCATCTCATTCTATATGTCCTCAACAGAGAGAGATTTTATGACCTTGGTTAATGCTTCTCTCGGCCCATCTTACACAGGAGCCGCTGAAGCGGCTGGAGGTGATTAAAGTCTGCCTCCATTGATGGTCTTCTGTGCTGCTGAGTCAGTGACCTTTCCTGCCATCGGGTCATTGTGCTCAAATAGCTCCTCTGCTCTGCTCTCCTCTCCTCTTGTCTCCTCTCCTCTTATCCCCTCTCCTGTTCGCTTACCTTCTGTCGACTTCTGTTTAGCAGCCTGTTTCATACAGGAAAAAAACCCAAAACAAAACAAAACAAAAAGCCCCCCAAGAGCAAATCAAATGAAATGATAAACAGTCCGCTACATCACACCAAAGAACTCTCTTTCCTCCGCACACTTCAACTGTCTTTCAGCACTCATCAAATTCAAGTTGAAACATCTCACACTTTCCGCTTCTTGCGAGCCCAAAATAGAAACAACAGTTTTACAGTAGGCCCCTGACAAGTGTCTTGTTATCTTCCTGCATGTGTCATTTTACAATAAGTCCCTGCCTGGGCTGTGTCGCTGAATGGATCCTCTGACACAAATTTGCATGTTAAGTTTAACGTTTTTCACCAGGGACAATTTATCAGCACACAGCAATTAATGAGTCTCTGTCCCCTGGTGATTAATTATGCCTCATGTGTCCAAAGCAGAGAAGATCCCAGGAACAGCTGTTTGTTCAGGCCAATGTGTGTGTGTGTGTGTGTGTGTGTGTGTGTTTTATGGGAGTCCAAAGAAAAACA
>VUQJ01044183.1:39381-49755 GCA_015108635.1 Andinoacara biseriatus
GACTAAAACCCCCATTTCAAGAATTACAGCATTAAAGAAACAGGCTACTGCTGCAATCACTTACTGCACAGACTCACCAAAGCGCACGAAATGACCAGCGATAAGGTAGAAGTCATCCTGCTTCGTCTGCCGGAGTCACATAAAAGAGATGTTGTGCAGAGAAAGCAGCGCTATGTGGAGGCGGAGAGCCGCTCAGCAGGAGTGCTCATTTTAATTCCAGCAGCACGGATTTTATCAATGAGCCCGCACCATCGCGCGTCTCTCCGGGACCTCTGGACTGGAGTCAGATGCGAGTGTAGGTGCACCTCCTCAGCAGCGCCACTATTTACACACTACTGCACCACCACACAGAGTGAAGAAGAAGCGGAGGAGGAGGTGCGGGAGACCGTCCTGTCCAGAGGACTGCAAGTGCACTGCGGAGGAGGCAGGCGAAAAGAGGAGAGGGCCACGTCCACCCTCCACTTTATTACTCCCGATGTTCCTGCAGTGCAACCTGCTCCTCTCTCTCTCTCTCTCTCTCTCTCTCTCTCTCTCTCTCTCTCTCTCTTTCTTCTAAGTAAATGATTTAATAATTGATCAATGTATTGATTTATTCTGCCTTACAAAGATCTGGTTACAGCAGGATGAATATGTTAGTTTAAATGAATCAACATGCCAGAGTCACACTAACTGTCAGAATCCTTGAAGCACAGGCCGAGGAGGAGGGTTAGCAGCAATCTTGCACTCGGAGTTTGAATTCATTTGAAACCCTGACACTTAGCCTTTGTATCCCAACTGGAAAACTCAAAAAACAGTTTTAATTGTTGTTCTCTATCGTCCACCTGGCCCTTAATGTGAGATTCTGTCTGATTTCTCAGACTTTTTATCTGATTTAGTGCTCAGTTTAGATAAAATAATTATAGTGGGGGATTTTAACATCCATGTAGTTGTTGAAAATGACAGCTTCAGTACTGCATTTAATTTAATTTAGCTTCTCTCAGAATGTAAATGAGCCCACCCACCACTTTAATCACGCCCTTGTTTTGACATGGCTGTGGCTAAGGAGGTAGAGCAGGTCACCTGCCAATCGGAAGATTGGTGGTTTGATTCCTGGCTTTTTCAGGCAGCATGCCATGTCAACGTGTCCTTGCGTAAGATACTGAACCCCACGTTGCTCTCTGAAGCAACCATTCGAATGTGAATGTGTGTGAATGGCAGTAAGTACTTAGCTTAGCTACACATGGAAGTGCTTGTTTGAATGGGTGAATGCAGAAGTGTTGTATAAGTGCTTTCAGTGCTTAGAGTAGAAAAGCACTATATAAGAACTAGTCCATTTACCATCCAATGCCATGCGCCCATACAGTGAGCAGCTACCTAAACTCTACTCCCACAGAGGTCAATTACTTCATAATAGTGTTACATTCTCACTGTGTACATCTCTGGATACTGTGGCTGCTCTGAAAAAGAGCTTCAAATCAGTAGTGCTTGACTCCTTGTATAACTCACAAATGCACAGCTTAAAGCAGATAACCTGTTAGCTGGAGAGGAAATGACATCTATCTAATTTAGGGGATCTTCATTTAGCCTGGAAAATGAGTTTGTTGCTCTATTAAAAAAAAACAAAAAACATAAAGTTACGAATCTTACTATTTATCACTGATTGAAGAAAATAAGAACAACCCCAGGTTTGTTTTCAGCACTGTAGCCAGGCTGACAAAGAGTCAGAGCTCTGTTGAGCCGAGTATTCCTTTAACCTTAACTAGTAATGACTTCATGGATTTCTTCACAAATAGAATTTTAACCATTAGAGAAAAAAATGATTCACGACCATCTTACAGACGTATCTTTGTGCACTGCAGTGGTTTAAATCAAATCTATCTAAAAGTCTCTAATTTGTTCATGTAAATGAGGAGTCTTCTTCACACACTAAGGTGAATCGTGGAGTTCCACAGGGTTCCGTGCTAGGACTGATTAAACTGTTCTACAAAATAATTTTTTTGTTTGCTACTGGGAACTTCAGACCAGCTCTTTATGTAGTATTTTTACACAGATTTTACATTTGAAATATGATTTAAGCCTGCAGATCAGATTTTTGATAATTTGGCACACAGATAATTTGGCACTTTAAATATCAATATAACAACGCACTGTCTGAAATTTTAACTATTTCTCAACAAAATTATTTTAATGTTTTTTAATCTGAAACAAACCAGAAGTTGATACCAGACACACAAATCATACTTCTGTTAATTAAGCTCAAAATAAAATGAGATCAGATTGTTCAAAAATGTTTGAGGCACTTGCTTTTGCACTTGTACTCCACATTCGGCACAGTGGTCACCCATCATGCTCGGATTACATTTTTGTTTCATTTATGTTTACTATCACTTTTATATCTTTATGAAATCTTTTCCCATGCTCGACTCTGACATCGCCCAGATTTGGTGGGAAAAAAGTTGAGATGAGAACATGAAAAGTGCGTCTTCAGTGACATTCTGGCACTCATTAGCCGATATGCTTTCAGCATGTTATCAACAAGCTCAGCATAATTATCTGCTTTGTGATTGCCAAGAAAATTATGGACAGCCATGCTTCCCATGCTGCTGATTCAGTTGGCTTCAGTTTCACATTCAACTCATCATCAAGCATCAGTTCAAGGATTTCAAGACAAACAAAAACACCCTTATCTTTGGCTTCACTTTTCTGGAGACCAAGCTTATTTCTCAAATCCCGAAATCGATGGCCGTTTCTGTCCAGTCATTTTAGTTGTCCAATAATTGAAATATCGTGAATTAAGAAATGGGACATGCTAGATGAAAATATTTTTTTCAGATCTGGAGTCAGCAACTGAAATGGGCTACAGCACAGGTGAAAGAATCCCAGTAGCAAAATGATTGTTGAGGAGTGTTACACACAAAATGCAGTCTGATTTTGGTCACAGACAGTTGTAATTTGATGTCTATATGGAGAATATTTTATGGAAAACACTAAATAATCAATGGAGGCTGCAGAAAACATTTTTTCAAAAAGCTACTTGGAATCAATGTTCAAATAAAGGAGATTGAAGTTCCCCTCCCTGAAAGGTCTGTAAAGTCTGGCTACTGAAGTCTCAAGAAACATTGGTGCGACCCATGCCTTGATTTCGACAACTTTCACTGGCTGTTAGCAGCTTCATAGAGGTGCACAAAGCTGGAAAATAAAAACTATGAAGAGATTTCTAAAGAGAAAGCATGTGCCCGGATGACGGGAGTGTTCTGTGGAGGAGTGGCTTCAGTCTCTGAAGGTGGCCTTTTCTCCATAATGGAGAAAAGTTATTGTTTTAATTGCTCAGTTGGAAATAGCCTGGGGTGGGGTGAGAGCTGCACTGGTGCAGAGGGAACTGGGATCACCCCATCTTGTTTAATCAGCAACCCGACCTTTGCTCTGACTGTGGCCACTCTGGAAACATGGAAACACATCCCAGCATTAATATATATGAACTCACACATGGACAGACACTAAGAGGTTCGCCTACAATACATCACTGACATCACTGTGGTAATAACAGAGATGACCCCAATCATCAGAGAGAGAAAAGAAGGGAAACTACAGCCCATTCCCTTTGCCAAGGCTGCATTTTATTGTTGGCCTTCAGTGCGCCGTCCTGACGACATGGCATTGGAGGTTGATCACCTATAATAGAGTCCGGCCGAGGTGTAGATTAAAAGTACAAATCACATTGTAAGTGACCGAGGGTGTGCTGCACTGTGTAACCCCCATCTTGGTGTGCAAGGTTTAAACTACAGTGCTCCCCTGGTTCCAATCTCTCAGCTTCAGTCAAGGAAGATAGGAGATAACAGCACAGGGCTGGGACAAAAAATCAAAGGAACTGAGCGACTGAAGCTCTAGTACACTATTCAGGGAGAATATTAAACCAGGTGTCCTTTCTTTGAGCACGTGTTGTTTGATCTGGTACTTTCACAGTTCTTTTGTCCTCCAGTGCCATATGGTTACATGTTGCAGAGCAACTCTGATGATGCTGATTTCCCCACGCACTGCGATGCCTTCCATGGTTAAGGAGCTAAGTTCCCCTCTTTTCTTTCTTTGCTCACGCCACACGCAGTGTTCATCCTGCCAGTGAATAAAATGTCACATGTGCAGATGAGCGTCACCTAACTGATCCATGAAGCTTACCAAAATCACCCCAGAGAGAGAGCGAGCGAGCGAGCGGGATCTTGGAAAAAAAAAAGATGTTGTTGGACTGAGTGTAATCTCAGCGTGAATCTGCCTCTGCTCCCCTTTTCTCCCTTGAGCGCAGAGGGGAAGGTCATTCATCAAAAGTCACATATTAGTCATCCAAATGTGAGCAGCATGCGGTCGAAAATAGTGACCCGAGATGATGCTGAGATGCAACGTGCGTTGAGGTCAACCTTTAAACAGATGACTCTGTATCGACCAAATGGGAAGGCAGGAGACGTGTGGGTGGAAGAGGGGTGGGGTGGGGGGGCAGTGGTTGGTGTACCAGCGCTCTCCTCCTTCCAGTCTGGGGAGATGAAGAAGTCTGACAAATGACTGCATACCAGCTGGGTTAGCCTCATGAGAGATCTGGGCTGTCTGCATGCACAGCGGACGGAGCGAGATGATTGGCTCAGGTTTCGGCTCAGCTCGCTCTTCACAGAACGTCCTCCAAGGTCTCCAGCCACAAAGTGCAGGTTGTTCAAGGCGACATATGGCTGAGTGCTGTGGGTGTTTGCATGGTGACAAATTGATGTTGTGCCTCCTTTTCCCATTCCTATTCCTCTGACATGGCACAGTGACATGGATTTAAAGTTCAAGCTGTCAGCTTTATTTAGGAGTATTCTCACATCCAGCATCCCACATGTGTGATATTAATATTATGACTATTGAAGTCTGAGCAGATGCTGGATTTAGAGTGTGAAGCTAAAAGCTTCTGAAGAGTGCTGCAGCATTCCATGTATGACTAAAGGCTTTTTGTTTTGACATGTTTGAGTCACTTTGCAGAGAAGAATCCAGATTCTACACTTAGACTCTGAATCCATCAGAATACCGTGGAGACCAAAACACAAGGGAGACCATGTCCAAAAAGGGCTGTACTCCTCACTCATTCATCCGAAGAGGCTGTAAAAGCTTACTTTCACATCATAATCTATGTTCCATTTTGCATCCAAAGTGCTAAGACCGCTGAGCCAAAATGCTAAAGTACTGCTGTGCCGATGGAAGTGATGGAGCAGACTCTTCCTATTATGCATATTCCACCATCCTACCCAGAATTCCCCCTGCAACCCGCTCCCAACCTGAGTAAGGTTTCTAAAAATGGCAGAAAGCTTAGCGTATGTGGCAGCAGACGTCACACTGGTGGATAGCGACTTTGATGAGACCCGTGCTTTTAGAGGCCTCTTTTGTTAGCAGGCAGAGAATCACGCTTTACAAGATAAATCATCCCTCTAGCAGCCAGCTTAGACTGTATACAACCAGATAAGGTTGCCAAGGAAACCCTGCTGGAGAGCCAATGAGGTTTTTTTCTGCCATACCAGCCTCCTTTATCTGTACAAACAATTAATACCTTACCCAGGCAGAAGGGAGGGAGCCGGGGAAGTGGGAGGCAGGCACAAATCCCCAGGTGCTTAGTACACCACCACTCTCTCCCTTCATCTATGTGAATGAGGACACGAGGTTAAAAAAAAATGTTACAAATGGATATTGGGCTGGAGGAGACTGAGGGATGATGTATGACTCATTGTACATTAATTCAATGAGAGAACGGCGCTTAGTCCATAAATCTAATCTCTACACGTGCCGTAGCCCACATCACTAATGTCCTTTTAATGAATGTTTTGAATGCGCAGCCATAAAAGTGCCATTACATCCTGTCACATTCATTTGTAAGGCGGCTGAGATTGCACCGCTATCAGTGCAGCTGAACACACCCTGATGTGCAGAACTGCAGGGGAGCTATCGGGATCCACGAGAGACTTCGACTTGCCACAGATCGATGCTCTGTGGCCCTATCTGTTACTGACATCCAATTACAGCAATGGACGTCCACTTAGCAGTGCTACTAAGTGCTTTAGTCTGGTTATTGACTACCTGTCCACAGCCTGCACGCAGTGCAGCCACTGTCTAATAATCATCTATTGATCCAGCCGCATGTCAAGATCACCAGCATGTTAAGTGTATAAAGAGTGTGAGGACAGTGATTACAATAGAAAGACACACTAATGTGTGGCGCCTGAGTTGTTAACCAGGCATTTCACATCATTCAGCATACTTAATTAGGAAGCAAATTTTGTACAAGTTTGATTAGTGCTGGCTTGCAATAAACGTAATTACCCACCACATTAACTAAGAGGAAATTGGCTGTAATTGAAAAAGCTAAGCAAATGTGGAAACAAATGGCAAAGATGCCAGAGACAGTACAGTGCAGCCAGGAAATGACAGTGAGGCAAAGTAAGCGGCATATAAGGTAGGTGGGCAGCCGGGTCACAAACCTCTGAATGTTTATTTTGAGCTGAACGGCATGCACTAGAGATGGCAGGTGCAAACCCTGCCTGCCCGCTTCATTGATTAATGACGGTCATTAAGCGGTTAGAAAGTCGCCTCACCTGGTGTAAAGGGTGGAACTCAGCAACTGACTGAAATTAATTACAATCAGAAAGCTGTAGGGCACCAGATCCCCAAAGAGCAGCCACAGCTGGACGGGAGAGAAATGATGTTTTAGTGCTTTGGGAAACTGACTACTTCCTCTGTGAACAACAAACAACAACATGAGTATTTCCTTATTTCATGAACTTTTATTATTCAAAAATAAAGCACAAAAAATACACACAAAAAAGAAAAAGCGGTTCCCACATGTGTGCAAACCTGAAGAGTAGATCGTCATACAGTATTAGTAGGCTGATTTCAAAGCTACAGTTAATATGGTTAGTAGTAGTAGTAGTAGTAGTTGTCATTAATGCTGAGCACAGAGAGGGACAGTAGCAGGAGTCTCTCTCTGAGAGCTCTGTACACTTTGCCAGCAGGTGAATGGTCTAAATTGAATTCTACAGGGGGCCCACCCTGACAGCACACTCCCCTCAGCAATACATCTGCTAGTTCTCTCACTCACACACAAACGTACATACAGAGCAGTGTTTCAGCAGATCTGACAGATGTAATTTCTTTGTCTAGACAGGGCCACATCTCACTTTTCTTGGTGTTGCATCAAATCTGCAGTCCAGTGGCCGAGACATTTCTACAGCTGTCACCTCCTCTTAGATACTAAAAATTCACACACAAAAACTTGGAGCACACTCACTGTACTGCATCTGTATCACACAAACCCCTCCCAGATATAGATTTGCCAAGCACAGCAGAGCATCACATAAACATCCATATAAATCTTTATATCTTTCATTGTGTTGTGATTAGATAGGGACACTGACAAAATATTTATACATACAGTCAGAGCCATTTATACTTTATTCCCCTTTTCTTAAAAAGCACATTACTGAGGTTTAAATGAAGCTTTAAAAAAAAAACATTAAATCATGTTTTGGAATAGAAAAATAAAAAGGTTTATAAGAGTAATAAAGGTTTTGCAAGTTGTGGGAGAAATTGCATGAGGTAAGTGGGTGTGGAACATCCTAATAGAGGCAACAGAAAAAAATTATAAAAAACAATTATTGTTATTTGATCTCGTGGCACTGATGGCCATGCAGGGCGATGTTAATGCACATGGCGCAGTGCGCACTGGTGGACATGCTACAACACAACTCAACTGGGAAAACAAGGCACGATAGAAGTCATTATAATTGAGCTGTGAGGAGGTGAACAGAATAAGGCTAAAACGAAGAGTAGAATAAGGCGTCAGAGTGAAAAGAAACACTTTGCCCCCTAATATTCATACCATCTTTCTTGTAAAGTAGAAGATAAGATTTGTCTTCCAAATAGTGGAAGGAAGGGAATTAAATAACCCAAAAGCTGCAACAACTCACTTACGGCAATTTAAACTGACTGATTGAACCAGCATTACAGGATCCAGCACTGAGAGACTGCAAGATAAACTTAAAGCGGTAACAATGTAGACACAGAAAAATGGTATTCAGCATTTCAAAAGGCTTATTACATTTGTTTCTCTGTGTGGGAACTTCCTTCGTGCACCCATGTTTTACATCATTAAAATATCCAATTAGGCCATTAAAGGTTCCACGAGGTTAATCAAGATATCAGCTCTTTGTAATGCAACTGCAAATACAGAGGATTACATATGTGGCACCTCTGAGGGGCATGAGACACTGCAGATGCTAAATAAAGACTTGGTGCTCTTATCCAGCTAATACAGTGTGTGTGTGTGTGTGATTGGGTAAGTTTACATGTCCTGGTGGTCCTTGGGGGTTAAAGGCCTGTTGACAGTCAAACACAATCAGTGCTGAGTGCTCAGTGAACCCTGTTGTCCAGCTGCTCCCATTATTTCCCCACACCTCTTCTAAGTTTTCTGGAGAAGCGTTGGGGGGATGGACGCTAGTCCTTTTTAAGCTCACTCAAGAAGCAGTAATACACCCAATCACAAGACCTGGTAGCCTGAACCGCCCCCTCACTACCAGCCAATTGCGTCACCCTCAAGTCCCCAGCCAGCCCCACAGTGGACAATTCAAACAGAAGAACGGTTCAACAGAAAACGGCTGACCCACATAAGCAGTTTTCAGCTTGGTGCAGAGGATTAAATCAAATCTGTGACTTTCCTCCTAATGAGTCATCCTGTCTCTGAAGAAGTTTCAAACAAAAAATTTATCATCAGAACCGAGTAAAGACCAGATCGCCTGACAGATGATCACACTATTATGAAGTTATTTAAAGAAAGTAAATGTAAGCAACATTTTTCAAACTGCCTTTCACGTACACACACACACTTACAGTCACACACATCCATACAGCTGTAATTTTATACACACATGCATGCATGCATACAGCTGCACAGCTGGGTAATTAGGGGCGAGGATCTGTTTTGAACATACAGTGTAATTGTACAACAAGGGCCATGTATACTAAAAAAAAAACAACAAAAAGAAACAAAAACAAAAAAAAACATGCATATGTACAATAGACTTAATTCATTATTGACCATTCTGTCAAATACTCACACTAACTGGACACTAATTTTGTCTCCTGGACTAGTGTCCAGGAGACAAAATTCTTAAGTTTTTTTTGTATGTTTTTGTATTTGATAAAAACTTCATGTACTCTGTTGTGACACCAGAACAACTCAAATTCTCTTCTCAGCAACACAGCAGAGCCAGGTCTTCATAAGTGGAGAATATTCCCATATGTAAATAATGAAGAGCTAAAATTCAGGTGAGTCTGTCCTTCCCAGCTCTTGCTTCATCAGGTTTTGTCCCACTTCCTTCCATCTCTTCACTGCACGGTCCTTTCTCAAGAAGAGAATGTGCTAGACGATTGAACCGTCCCTGGCCTGGGCAGGGACCATGACAGGGATGCCCCCCATGCGGCTGAGGTTGGGCCCGGCCATCCTGGCAGCAGAGGGTGGAGGCAGAGGGGCCTGGCTCGGAGGCCTGTCGTACTCCTCTGATGAAGGAATCTTGTCATACTGAGGCTTCAGGGCATACTCGTGCAGGTTGGAAGGTGACATTGAGCCCAGTGAGGAGCGCTGGCTGGCCACAGTGAAGCTTCGAGCAGTTGAAGCGCGACTCTTAGGGGGTGGCACATCCTCTCTAAAAGGAAACAGACAGCAGCATGTTTAGAGAATGATCCTGAAAACTCAGCATCATGGAGTCACTTTAATGTCGGGTCAGAAATTAAACTGAGAACAATTTTGATGCCCTACAAGACAGTGCACAGGTATAAACCGTGAAGAAACTAAGGAATAGATCACATGAGTCATTTCAAAAATGAAACATGACTTGACTCAATAAAAAAGGGGCAAATAATTTGAGTCAGTTGGTCAAGCATTGCCTGCACAGCTCAGTCACACTGACTGCAAAGGCCTGCAGAGACTGAGCTGAGCATCCAAACACAGCTATGCCCTCTACTCCCTCTGCCACCACATTAACAGCTAATAAGCAGCAATAATCCAGTTAAATGCTCAATCAAACTGAGCCTGAGGGGCCAATACTTGTTTAGTCCATAGTTTCATGCTGTGGTGTTTCAGCAAATGTGTGCCTGTGTGTACGAGGCAGGACTACTGGTCTAATCCCTTTTGTCCTACAGAGCGAGCGGTGTCACACTGTGGTCTAAGACAGATTCAGTCCGCGGCAGAGCGATGGTAAGCCCAGTGCTCACACAGAGTCCACAGGCCAGACGAAGAGTTGGATGCCGATGGGAGTTAGAGGAGGCGGCTGTGTGTGTGTGTGTGTGTGTGTGTGTGGGGGGGGGGGGGGGGGGGGCGGGGGCGCGAGGCAG
>VUQJ01044183.1:56547-93643 GCA_015108635.1 Andinoacara biseriatus
AAAGCAAAGAAACTGAGCCAGTGAGCTTCTAATATGTCTATACTGTTCCCTACTGGAAGACTGGCTTCTGAAGGTGCAAGCTCACAATGGCCGCTGTGTTCATCTTGTACATATTAGCCATGTAAACAGGTAATTCTCGTAAAATTCCACTTGGCTCTCAGGGGAAGGAAACCTATCCTTCTGACCTCACTGGGGATAACAACGTCAGCCGCAATAACAGAAATGTGCGAGATGAGACCACAGAGCAGAGGAAATTAAATTGCCCCAAGCTCGGCCTTACTTGAGCTCAACTACTTCACAGGGACACAGATGGAAGTGCTTATGTGAATACACACCTCCAGCTAAAATAAATAAATAAACAAACTGCACAATAACCTTGAGAATCATGATCCAATGAAAAAAAACACACCCATAAAGACCAAGGGGAATGAAAATGAAAAGGGCAAATGACTAGACAAGGTGGAAAGGACAGAAGAGCACCTCTGTGTGTGCTGCATTTCATAACAGGTAGGATGTGTAATCATACAATCACCAGCTGGCCCGGCCATTCTCAGCAGGCGGATCATGCTGCAGAGGTAAAAGACCTCTATTGGCCAGCCTTAGTTTCATGAAACACATGTTAAGATGAGATCATCATCATGTGATGCTGTTGCTCAGGGAGTGAAGAGGAAAAGCTGCAGCTCATTTGAGAGGCAAAGCACAGAGCAGCAAGACCTGTATTCTCTAAACAACCTGCATAGCTCAAGGGGAGCACCCTTATGTCTTTGCACTCCCCTTGATGCTAATGACTTGAATGACTCAAAGTGCCGCTCCAGCTTTCATTGGAACAGCTCTGCTCCAAACTGATTCACAAGGTTAGCACTCAATCTCTACCTGAAAGGAATTCATGTTCGTAAATATTGAGGCTAAAGAGAATGTAGCAAAACACGTCCGTGAGCATCTGCAAACAAATGTGATTTTCACCAACCCTGTCATGTTTTACACCCTAATCCTTCAATACACACAAATTCCTGGTACAATAACTTCAGTAAACAAAAAGCTCTGGTGTTACACTCAAGGACAAAAGAGGCAGTTTGGGTGACATGGGATAAAGCAATGTATTTTTTCTAAGCAAAAGTCATCTCCTATTGACATCAGGTTTCATAATTGTTTTTTGTTGTTTTCACAGTGGTGGTGAATACTCAGTCAGGGCACGCCCTTCTTTCAGCAACTCTGTAGCCAGGCAATGACAGCCAAATGCAAATGACTGATACTGTAGGCACGTCTGGCCATTCAGGCCTAACAAAGCAGGATGCATTAGCTATGCTTCACCACACTGTAAAAGACCCTGATGATATGTAGGATATGTCAAATAAAAGGGTCTGTCACTACCCACTAAAAACTGGACCAAACAGATAATGCTATGGCATTACCTATAAGGCATATTAATATGAACAAAAATTTTAAATGAGGTTACTGGAACATGCCAGACATGCCATGCAATCCTTTATCCACATTTGAAAAAAGACATTTACAGCAGTATATCCTCATCTTACTGACTAGTTCTCCATTTGTTCTCTGGCAGCGGCCCTTCCTTTTGTCCAGTCTGGATGTACACATCTCGGCCCATGTGAGCAAAGGTTCACCATAGTTTCTAAGCATCTGGGAGCCTCTGGCTAAAAGCTTTTATTGTTCTGACTAGCCTGGCAGCTTTGGTCATAGCAGATTGGCCTAATTCTATTGAACACCGTCACATATATTAAAACAGCCTTTTGGAGTTAACATGGCACTAATTGCAAAGAATTTACTGTGTGCATGACTTCATGTTGGTTAAAGGCTATACAAATCTGAGCGTGTGTGTGTATATAGTGAGAAAAATCTGATAGGTCAAGGAGAACAAATATGTTCAGAGAGAGATGTCTGACTTGTTTAAATTCCTCCAAAGGTTTGGTAACATTAACACATGCACACATTGGACACACCAAAATGGCATGTAATAAAGAAAATAAGCTGTGCAACCAAAGGCTCTTTGGGAACATTCAATATATTTCTACAGCTGCATTCAGACAGAAGGAAGAGGCCCTCCTAGGGAACTTCCCTCACACAGTGCACACTTCCAGCACGATTAAGAAAAATGAGACATTTTTAAAGTAATGAAAATAACCTTTCACCATGACAATCCCAGACATACTGACAAACTTTATAAGTGAAGATCTATTTCCTCCCACACCCCTGCTAATGATTCACAGCAAAAACAAGTATCTTTCAAAAGGCAAAAATCTAGACAAGAAGAAATCAGTGAACAGAAGCAGAAGTAGAGTTCTACCCCAGTGAGAGCAGGGCTGGGTGGGACAGCAGACAGAGACAACAGTGGGTGGAGGACAGAGATGCCTAATGATGAGGCTGTGACCTATTTCTAACATTTGCCTCACAAAAAAAGCCATAGGACACATTGGAAGAAAAAAAAGGGGGCGGGAGGGATGAAATAGCTTTGTGACAGGTGGCAGAGCAGAGAGCCACAGGAGAGGACCATCTCTAAAGGCTGCTTCAGACACTGCTGGCTTCATTAAACTGTTAAAGTGATTGCATTCTTTCATTCAGACATAGATCACTTAAGTCGTTGTTCTTTACGGCTGCATACTTATACACTGAAAGAGTCGAGTGCCATGACATGCACACAATCTTTGCCACATGTGCAGAAGCCTTGTGACAAGAAGCCTTTTCAGTACTGGCTCAAGTGAAGTTCAAAAGAAATGTGAGAAAAGTCCTCATTCAGATGCCATCAGTTTAATGGAAAAGTGCATGACTGCCATAACAGCCATAAACCTAGCTCAGAGTCCTGTGGTCTACACCTTTTCATGCCCGAGAGCAATGTCAGGAAATAAGAATGCTTGAGCTACAGCTGATTTCTACAGTGTATGTGTCTGTGAGAGCACTACAAAGAACAAAAGTTCAGAAGAAGTGCATATGACTCAAATTACATTTGTCTTCCATACTGTCTCTATGTTACAATACAGAAAATACACACATGGAATCTGTTTCACATTTCATTCCACAGAACTAATCAGAGCAAGAAAGGTAAATTCAAAGCTACAGACACAGAACAAATAAGGACATTTTAAATTCTTTTAAAAAATATATACATATAAAAATTGATATCTGTTTTGGACATTTTTTAAAATTAAAATCAAGATACTTACCAATTGGTCATCTCCCTGGTTGTCCGAGGCCAGCAAGCTCCATTCAATATCCAGTGGTCCTGAATCTTCTGCGGCCAGAGTGAACTGGCAATCCAGCTTCACACTCTGTCCGCTGGCACTCTCGATGGTTGTCGACCCTGAACTTGTGATGTCTAGACCTGAGGTCAAGCCTAGATGCAAAGAACATTAATTAATGTCACAAATGGCAACATGAACAAATCATAAGAACAATTACATTTGCAAGCACTGTTAATCGGCCTCTGTATTTCACACTGTAGTATTTTCATTCTAGAAAGGTGGCCCAATAATTGGAATTCAGAAAAGAAAGCTAAAAGTAATCATAAGAGTATAAACAAAATAATTTAAATTCACTGAAATTAATTAAATTAAATTCACTAAAAAAAACCCATAAATATAAGTTTTTATTCTTATGTTTTTTGCATCTCATGTCATTTGACTGCAAAGTTGATGAAAATTTGTCTTTTTTTGACCTGTTTCGCTGAGACATTTTATAACCTACGGAATGTGTTAGCCATGCTTTGCTTTGCTTTGTCTAAGAAATAATATGTCTTTTCAAATCTGCATAATGTAAAGCAAGATGAAGACAGCAGAGTATAGCTTAGCTGAAAAAAATGGTGAAGACAAACTCAAGGCCATCACACTGAAGCAGGCTCTTAAGCATTTATTCTTAGAATGAATAAACATGATTTCCGGGCGACATCAACTGGGTTAAGATTTTCCATTCAATAAGAGATTTAAGCTGCAGCAGGAACACAGTCCATAGAGAATGGAGTTGTCACATGCTGCCTCAATGTATTAAAATCCTTCTGACAGCCTGCCACCTTCCAACCAATGAGCAAGAGGAGAACGTCTTTTAAAAAAAAAAATAATAGGAAGAAACAAATCGTTGCAATATGTTGCTGCTAAGAAGTGGTTCAAATGTGTAACGAACACTTAAAAATGTTGCATGAATGGCCTCAAACACGTGTAGCTGAATTTATCTGTTGGGTATTTTTGTCAATCAAAACCAAATAACCCACAACATTTCCACAGCTGCATCTGCAGTCCGGTCCTTTTATTCTAACTGACAGATGGAGCGGGCTAATCTGCAAAGATATTTGGTGGAACAGAAGCCAAACCTGGCAACTGTTAACACATATTAACAACAAAATAAACTCCTTTTTCATTCTTGGAAGAAAAAAAAGCAGCAACCCTGTGCTGCAACATCTGTGAAGCTTCTTTTTCATATTACAGCAAGGTTAGCTATCATATCTAATGTGAGACTTGATTGATAGTTTAGTAGCAATTCTAACAACAAGACAGCTCGATAAAGGGGAAACATTTTTTTCGAGACCCTCGGGGTAAGGAAGGTGTTACCTACAGGTTAGGCCCCTGTCCCTCAGTTGTTTCATTCCCCTGTGGTAGACAGACTGAAAATACAGCACAGGAGCTTATACACATACAGAGTGTGACAATCTCAGTCACACCCACTGCTCGTAGAGCTCAGAGACTATAAGTATTTGATATGGTCGCAAAGCACAAACTCAGTTTTATTCCCCTGGCCACCGGGGCTGCAGCTGGTTGTTTCAGCCTACAGATTTTGACAGACGCCCTTGATGGGAATGATCCATCGCCTTCAGCAGCAGCACGAGAAATGGGGAGCAAAATAGAGAAAACCTAGATATGTGTCTATCACTGTCAAAGCGGATACTCAGCTTGGCATCTGCATAAAGGAAAGCTCTGTCAATTCATCAAGCACTTAAAGAAGCTGCAGCATATTTTAAAGTTGCTTAGAGAGGGAAGAAAATTGCATTTTGAGAGAAAAAGTATTCAGCTGGAATGGTGTACCACAGTGACTGCTTTCTCTGATGAGTAAGGAAGGACACTGTCTGATGCAAATGGCAAATCAATGACAGATTTCTGGGGCCTTGGGAAGCATTTTTTTAAATTACAGTGCAGCTACAGTAGAGGTTTTTTCAGTAGGTACCACACAAATGGGGGAAAACTGCTATTTCAGGGTATTATCCCTTCAACAGATTTGATTGCTTATCCACCTCAGTGATAAGAGGTTCAGGTGATGGCACATCCAGGAAAGAAAAAAAACAAGGAGTGTAAGCTAAGGCTGATTTCCCATCAAGCTCAACATACTGACACAATTTTTTCCCCCAGTGATTATATAAACCCATTTAATCCCACTTCAGGAAGTATAAACTGAAGCAGAGGAAGTGCAATGCAAATAAGATGATCTGAGTATTCATAAGCCCTTTTCAGACATGGAATGTGTAACATAACTGGCTTAACTGATCTGTGAAAGTAACAGCATGCTGTCCAGACATGGCTGACTTTTACTTCACTGCTGTTCAGTTTCATTTAGACATCCCTGTGAAACTGATGGAGAGAGCCAGGGCGTGCTCACGATTTTTGCCGTATGTGCAACAGACTTGTTGCTCTAGTGGCAATGAGCACAGCCAACTCCAGTGAAGTGTAACTACACTTTTGAATGTTCAGTTCTCCCTGCTACTGTAACTAAGAGCAGAGTCTGTATATACAAGCAGTGCAGATCCAGTCTGCAACAGAGATCTCTCTCCTGGATGAGTAACCGTTTTAAACTTAATGAAAGCAAGAAACAGACTTGATCCGATTTGTGAGGCAGCATGCATGTCAGATTTGAACTTTATTAAAAGTGATACTTAAATGACTGGCCAGGGACTGGAATCAGATGATTCCCAGCATTCTCGGTCTTGATTGGTGACTTGTCTCACGTATGTCTAATTACAGTCCATTTTCATGCAAGGACATCAGGAGTGCAGATGATCATGCACACACTCACAGCCACACAATAACATGTTGTTAGCATGGAAACTCAGTGTGAATGAAGACAAAACCTAAAAATTCACCTAAGTAAAAAACAAGGGGACCACCATGAACAAACCTAATCTGACATAAATTACCCTCACCCAGCTAAACCTGGACATTTTAAAGAAGCTAACAAAGGAAAAGTGGCTAAAACTATCCAGAGCTCAAAGCCAGTCACAAGCCAGCAGCCTCGTATGAGCAGTGAAAAGACCAAAGCAGAACAGAGCACAGCAACTCATTCGTAGTTAATCATTTGTACCTCTTTCCAGAAGCAGAGCACTTTATTTGAGTTGTTTAAGAGATGATTCTGTAACATACTGAAGTTTGGGAGAAAGTGTAAAGTTTCATAATTTCTTCTAATATGAAAATATTGTTTTGCATTAAAGAGAGGCTGCCTTTTGCATGTATATGCTGTGAGTTATAGTTCTTAAAAAGAAAATGGAATCTGCACAAATCGGTATCAGCAGATCACAATTGGAAAAAAAAATGGAATCAGTCAACAAAATTGCAGTCAGTGCAACTTTAGTCACTTGGCCCAGCTAAACCTCTGGGAACAAACTGGGTGTGTCTGTGTCACATTCCAGCTCCGATGTGTGTACCAGATCTGACCGTGACTGTTGAGTAGCATACAACCCATGCAGAAGTTGCATCAAGCTGCACAGAGCAGATTAAGAGGGCAGAAAGTCAGAGACTGAAACATTGAGAATCTGCTCAATTTTCACAGCAATACTTAAATGTCACTAGTAGGAATGCACCAGTTGACTGGCCAGTATAAAACACTGTGCTTCTGAACTTGAGGGATAATATAATAAAAATAAATAAGTGCATGTCTGGCAGGAGCTACAGTAAAGTATGTAAATGTACTCTCACGCAGTCCTCCAAAATCCCAACTGCAGGTTGCTGGACACAGATGACTTATGGGTCAGTTGAATGCTGATTGGTTGGCAAGTGCACCAGAACAGGGAAGGGAGCAACAGCGCCGTTCAGCAGGAACAGAAGAAGAATGAAAAGAGCAGCTTACAGACCGATTGTACCAAATATGTTTTTGACACTGCCCACATCGACAACAGACGAGAGCGTCAGGTAGACGGGCAGTCACGGTGCCTTCGCACTACCGCCACTCAAGCATAAAACAAGCATAGCCTGCACCTTAATCAAGGTAAGTAGGCAGGTAAACAGGCAATGGCCAAGGCACTGAACTCACTTCCTTTTAATATAAGCAGAGGAACAACTTTTTCTGCTTAACAGTTGAGTTTATTTGTTAAAGCTTTTTTGACAGGACACCCTTCGCATTACATGCAAATCACTATATTGGAGATTCAAATAATCCATTTAATCACTTCAATTTAAAAAAAATGTATGCGAATGTGGCCTGTAAACAAGACAGCAACAAGCCAAACAAGTCCAGTCAAATCAGTGGCATCCTCCTAAACAACAATGTAACTTTAGGACTACAAAGTAAGTTGATTGCTGTACAAAACACCCTCAGACAACTTTAAACATAGTTTTAAACCTTCAGTTTTTCCTTTACAATATTCAATACACACTAAAAACTTTAACAGAACTGCGTGCATCCATGCAGGATCCCATTGTTTGCATTAAAAAGAAGTGAAAAAAAGATAATTTTCAGGGCCTTTAAGACCAGAAATTAAATTTAAAAAAAAATACACCAACTACAAAATTGTTAGTATTTAAATGATACTGAAAGGAAAAGAAAATCCCTTCTCATAATACAGTGTCATAATACAATCCACCCTGTTTGTGTGCACAAAAATGTACCACATACTGTGTTGAGCAACACTGTATTAGCTGTATCCTAACCTATGCTTTATTCAGTATGTGAAACCTTGAACACCACACAGAACAGACATGATCTCACTGAGGTCAAAGTCTGCAGCTGTAAGAGAGCGCTGCATATAATCATTGGCTTACATAGGATGAGCGTCAGTGTTTATTAAGAGTAATAGCACCAGAGCAAAAGTAAATTGGCCTTTTTCCCTGAAGGTAATATAATCGAGTGATAAGAGAGGCCATCATTAAAGTCCAAGAAAAACTATGAAAAATGGGCTGGTTCTAAATGCAGTCATGCATGTACACCAGCCACACATTTATTTCCCTGAGCTTAGTCTCTGCTATTGTAGTAAGATGTGAGTCCTCCTGTGTGTGTGCATAGTAGGAGAGCTGAGCAATGGGGGAGGGCATGCTGACTAATTAAAGTCTATCTTAATAACTATTCGTGGCTGCCTGTGTCTCTGTGAGAGGCTCGTCTCTCTAGCTTCCACCACACTGTCTGACACAGCACACCCAGCATGGTTACTGGGAGACCAGGAATGAGCGAAAGGAATTTAGGGTGTCAGTGTGCTCCACCCTATACCCCCACTACCATTATCTCACTCACTCAGTCATCCCCCTCTCTGTCCCTCCTGGCCTGTCCTCCTCTCTAACACACCCACGATTGTGGAGTGCCAGTCCCAGAGGCCTCCAATTCTCTCCAGTCCTACTGATTGTAACCCCACCACCGCCACCCCACCTTTGTCAGCATACAATAGGGAGTGAATCCTGTCTCCTGGCAACCAATCCCTCTGAGAAGGTTGCTGTGGTGCTTAAGAGACTGCATATGAGTGGAAGAGAGAGGGGAAGAGAAAGTGAGACAGAGAGAGAGATGTAGAAAGGTTAAGTAGGAGGATGCAGCAGGACGATTCATAAAACGAGAGGTTGATGTTACTTCACCATTTAAAAGTGTTCCTGGAACTCAAATTCACTCAGACATCCACGTGGTTTCAGTAAAAAAGTAACACGGGCACAGTTTGACACAAAAGATTTCAAACATATTGCCAAGTCATATAGCTATTTGACCAAGAGTGCTTTCCTCTCATTCACCCGCTCAGTAACACAACAATAGCAGCTGTCCGTCATGCAAGGTGCAGTTCAGAGTTCACTTTAAGAAGCAGACTTTTCATCTCTGCAAACACAAATCTGGCTATGAATGTGCTGAGTCTGCAAGGGACAAGATTTTTGATAACCAAAGCTTTCTAGTTTCCAACAGACCTGCTGAATCATGTTTGAGCAGGTCTAGTTATATGCTGGTGAACAATCCATGTGGAGACCAAATGAGAAACATATTTTCTAAAGTACAATAATGAAACCATCTGTTAGTGTCTATAACAGGTGCACAGAACAAAAAAGTCCTGGCCTGGATATCTGCTGCCTGCATGGAGGACGCAGTGGACAACCCAGCTACTTGGCTGTAGTCACTTCTACTAACTAATATTAGCTGCACAGCAGGTAGAGATATACAATTCACACACAGTCAACTTTCATCACCTCTTGTAACCAGAAATCAGTCCTGTTTATGCTGTTCAAATCACTATATGACAGTATGAACCAGCTTGCCAACCAGAGGTAGAGATACCACTGACTGCATACAAAAAGTGAATGTAGCTGCTGGGTCTGAAAGGGAAGGTCAATACAGAAGTGCCTTAATCCTGAATTCTTTCTAATGACTAGCAAGAGGCAATTCCCAAAGAAGTCAGAGTGTATATACAACACTCCAAAAAAAACCTGTAACTGTGCCTTTAACTTTGATGCCAGTGAAACTCTCCCAATAAAGCTATGGTCTCAGCTACTAGTTTCTAATCTTAATGAAAATAGCTAATTGTTAATTTTGTACAGTGAGCTTAATAAATAATAATCTGTCTCTATTACACAATGTGTCTTTTGCCCTCAGCCCCCAACTGGTCACGGCAGATGACTGCCCCTCCCTGAGCCTGGTTCTGCCTGAGGTTTCTTCCTGTTAAAAGGGAGATTTTCCTTCTCACGGTCGCCAAATGCTTGCTCATAGTGGGTCGTTTTGACTGTTGGGATTTCTCTATTATTGTAGGGTCTTTACCTTACAATATAAAGTGCCTTGAGGCGACTGTTTGTTGTGATTTGGTGCTATATAAATAAAATTTAATTGAATTGATTTAACAGCGTCAAAAAGAATGCTAAAGCAGGGTATGCTTTAGGCTGGGCCTACTTTGTGATTGAGACGTTGCTCTCATATACAGTAAGTGTGGAGTGTCTCTGGGTTTCTCAGTCAGATTCACCACTCACTCATCACATCCAATTTTAAATCATGAAGATACAATTTATGAAAATTATCATAACGGGACTTCACTAACCAATGACAAGTACCTTTTTCACACATCTGACAGATGCATATCCATCAGATGCAAGAATGTAAGGTTAAAAGCTACTTGGGGTTGCGCATCTTGCCCAAGGATACTTCAACACACAAACTACAGAAACCAGGGAGTGTTCATAGACGTTTTTTGTTTTTTTTCCTGAGCTCTTTTAGAAAGACATGGGTCAAGCAGTGTGGGGTAAGAAGAAAAGAGTAGTTCAACAAATCTACAACCTAGCGTCTCCTGACCCAAAAATAAAGACCCTCAGACTCTTGGGCCACAGTGGACCACAAGCTTCTTGTGATGTCTGAGGAGCCAGCTCTTACCATGGGGAGGATAAAGGCAGCAACTACTTCAGTCACTTAACAGCAACAAATAAGGCTTAGCTGGCTGAAGTAGCTGAATTACTGTGCTGGGATTTACCTTCTCTGAGGTTTGCATATCCTTAACACAGCTACACTTACATTTAGTCTGACTTAAGCTTACGTGAACTTGTTTTGGTATTACAATTGATGCACTGCAGCCAAACCGCTAAAAGACATGTATGAGTGCATGTGGCAGAGAAAACAGTCTGACAAATAAGATGCACATGTTTGAATTTACTTCTTTTTCTTATAAACAGCACTGTGAGTGGAATGCTTTGAGCTCACTGGAAACCACAAAAACAAACATTAAAACAATCTAAAAAAGTAGTATTTCCAACCAAGTGAAAGGAAAATAATCTCATGTGTAAAAACAAACACAAACAACGGTGACAGAGCGTTTGAAAAGCGTGGCACATTTTTCCAGAGAGGCAATGATGGTGGGATGAACATTAGCAATTCATTACAGTACATTTGCAGTCCGTGGGGCTCTGGAATGAGCACATTAAACCGCACAGACACTTTCCCCATCATAAACAGGCAAGCTGATCCCCTGTGACAATGCTGAAGAACATCAATTATGTTGGGCAGAGCAGAGGATAACTTCATAACTTGGTTGCTGCTCAAAAAAGGAGGCTCTGAATGTTCGCCCTAGTATTCCCACTGGAGCTATTCAATTTGAAGCAATGTGGGTGCCCTGAGAGTGAGCTTGGCAGGGCTTTATTTAGTATTGCAGAGGGCTGGGACTGTTGAACCATACTGATTGTGCTGTAATGCAGCCTGAAAGCTCCACTTGCCACACAGAGCAGGCATCAATCCCCATTGCAGATGACCTAAAGGCTGTTTTGACATAATTGAACATTAAATGATGAAGGGGTGACGAATGACAGGCACTTTACTCAGTCGTCTGAGCATTTGACAGCTTTAAACACAAGCCTATGGGGATGTGGTTAATACAATATCTCTGAATGTCCACGGGTTCCAATTACTCATGTATCTATGTAGCATTAGTTCTTAATTCCTGCAGTTATAAAAGCTAGGTTGACCAATAATGCTGGTATTTTCCGATATCAACTGGAATCTTACCATTACTGATGTTGAACAACTGAGGGAATAAAGTAACTATGGGAAGGAAGCAAGGACAGAAGAAAGCTCGATTAAGCTCTATCCTTAATGGACAGTTAAATTTTCACCAGTAGAATTCTCAAGTCATGCGCTTGGAATTTGCATGTTCTACTCACAGAATTCCTAAGCATTTTATAAGGTTTTGAATAGGGGATTTTAGCAGCTGCTGCTTTTCTTACCTCCCTGCCTATGCAGGAGCAATAAAAACAATGCTGGCCTATTCCAAATCCCTTCGTCCCCCTGCCCCCTGTGAGAAGAGAGCAAATTTATCTCAAGCCCCCTGAAGAATCAGATAACAATGCTCAGCATCTCCAGTATCTCTGAGACCTGTAGAAACACACTCACGCATACTTGGGGACACACACAAACACACTCACACACATGAAAGGCCTGTGTCCTTCAGGATTTGTTGAAGCCCAGGGACAGAGTGAGCTGATGAGAATGTGGCTGTGCCATAAAGCTGATAGGCAAGACCCCAGTCCAAGGAGGAGCACATAGATAGCTCGCTGATAACATCCTCATGGGAACAATAGCGAATGTGCCAATGTAGCCATGTGAGGATGAAATTAAAACAGTAAAGAGGCAAAAGAAGATGAAGCTAAAGAATATTAGGTGTTTCGAGTAAACTTGGTGTGCCTTCATATAATTAAAAAAAAGCACCTGGATGCAGACATACTGTAGCTGCACCGAAGCAGCAGGAGTTTTTGAGGTTGTTTTTTTTCCAGCTGAAGAAGGCAGAGGGATAATTACAAATTCATGTACTACTCATTTTGCAAAGGGGGAAAAAAAAACAATTCTCTGCAAGCAATTAGAAAGCACATGAAAGCATTTTACATGACTTGTAAAGCGAGCAAAACAGAAATATGCCTCATGACAACACACTCGTGCATTTCTGTTGACATTTAATTCCCATTAGAGGAGGAGGAGAGGCTGTGGATCAGGTAAAGCTTTTAAATCAATCATGAGTCCATAGCTAATGATTGCATGTGTCAAGTATGTGCTGGCTACACAATAACACCATACCTAAATCTGCTTTCAGCATCTGAAGATGCACGTGTTGAAATATGCACTGTTCATCTACTATACAACCTGAATACAAATACAGCTGCAGTATTTCATCAATTTTCACAAGATTCTTTATAAAACATTTTGTCTAGTTGAAGAATGTGAGGACCCTGTAGCCAAAAACTTTTTAATGCAATACATAAGGGTTACATAAGGGTGCAGGGTTGGGAAAGGCTGTTGGGGGGGGGAGTCATGTTCATTGAAGGGAGGTATTTGTCTTCCAAGCTTCCAGCAGCCTACTATGAACAACAAAATGAAAACCATATGCCTCTGTGGGGTACACTGATGGGGTGTCTCTCTCTCCTGACACAGGAGTTTCTATGAATGCAATGAAGGGGGGCAGCCATGCTGCTGCCTATCCCACCCCCTTCCCCAAAAACAAATAAAATGTCTGACAGAGACCAGGCCCCTGCCGGCACCCCTGCCTTTGTCCAGGCCCCAGGGAACAATGCCAACTATGATCAGGAGACAGCAATGCTGATCAAACACTGACACACAAGTGCAGCAGAACACAGCTACTATATTCAGACTCTCAGATACATTTAAAAGCTAATTTAGATAAGCATTTGCAATATAGCAAACAAATAAAATATGTGAGCGTACAAAAGAGGCAAACAAAGGTTTCCCATGGGTGTGATTAATTATGTCAGCGAGGTGAACGCTCAAGAAGTCAGCTTAAAGCAACAGAGCGTGAATATCGTGCCAGAACATTTCTCCTGAAATGCTGAGCTAAATTAGGGATTACGATTGATTTCAGGAGCTCCTAACCAGCCCTGTTTCAACATCATTAGTGATGGAATTTCATCCAAAAAAAAAAAAGGAGGGAAAAAAAACAGGAGGGAACATGATTTCTCATTTCTAGAATCTCCAGAGATCAGCAGTTTCATCTGCCCAGTCTGAGGAGGGCTGCATGTTTGACTGCAACATGCTCAGTGGGAGTGATGAGAAACAGCACCAAGAGTTTCAGTGTGACTAAAGAAACTACGATAAGAAACTACTTCCTCGTACGTCTGATACAAATCATTGATGCTGGGCATGCTGGCATTTTTACTCAACAAATTTGCTTAGATAAATCCAGCCACACAACAAAATGTATGTTCAGTAAACACTTACTGAGACGTAAAGACTCCTATGGCTCACTGCCAAACCATTAAAAGGATTAAGGTGTCGGTCCCGACTGCAGACATTTTACAAACGGGTAAAAAAAAAAAAAATTGAAATTCAAACAAATGCCTTCAAATCGATTCCTGAATTCCTCAATTGTCCATTCAGAGGGAGTGCCATATATTTTAAAGCATTAAATCTGACCACAAACTTCAACAAAAATTAAAAACAAACAAAAACAACATCCCCATAGTCCCCTTAGAAAGCTGATACACAAAGGATTTAAAAGATGGACTAGCTGCCGCTTTCATTGAAAACCTGCCAACAAGTGATTCAGTTACCTAAGTAACACCTTATTTTCCCATGCTGAGCTCTCTCAGATTATAATGTTGCCTTTGTTATGTTAGATTTAAGTTGTAACTCATTTTTCATGTAGTGCAGAGAAATGTATGGCTGTTCGTGGACTGGCTTGGGGGCAGTCAATGAGTCTACTCATGCCATTTCCTCTAGGTTCATGTCTAAAATTAGGTCTCCTGCCTGAAGGACATTACATGATGGTGGTCTTTTGGACACCGGAGAAAAACGCGCAGTCCCAAATGTGTTGTACATCCAGCCCAGAGTGTGCTGTCAAAAGGCAACAGGACCAAGTGTAGCGTAATCTATTGAAAATATATTTGACTGGTGCTGAAAGCTGCCTGAGGACTCTGGCGAAAATGGCATGTGAAAAAAGTACTTTGTAATAACTGCTAAAACATCAATTCCTTTTCAAATGCATTTGTAACTTCCCTTCTGACTAAACCCTCTCATCCTGTCCAAAGCACCCCTGACCAGGCAGAATGAGGTCTTTGTGAAAGTGTAACAACACAGACAGTCCCTTCCTGTCCTCTGTGTGGGGGAGACGGTGCTGCAGGACATCCAGATAAGGCTGCTGTTAAAAGATAAGACAGATAATCCTTCTTCTCTCAGTTTTTCCTCTGCACAGGAAGTAACACAGATCTGGTACTTCAATGCTGGATTCTCTTCCTCACTCTGAGGTTTTGAAGGCAGGAGTAGTCAATGCACCTGAGTGGCGGGCCCTGTAGGAAGCTGCAGGCAAACACTGTCAGTTGTTGTTACAGCTTAACCAAGACTGCTGGGTTTATTCATGCCTCCAGCTCACATACTCAGCCTCAACATGAGGAGAGAGCTCAAAACGACCGCTCCTGTTGGCATACATCGTTAAGTGACAAGACACAATTGGGAATGTTAAAAATAACTCCACTGCACTGGTTCAGCTATCCAGCACAAAGAGGAAATCCTACAAATTTTGTTATGACATAGTATGAAGACATTTATTCTCCATATTGGGTTCCATAAGCGAGAATGAGATAAGGCCTGTCAATATCAAAGAAAAGCAGACAGTCTGGACAGTAGAGATAAATGCAGTAAGCCCATTAAAGACGCAGAGCTCAGATTTGCGCACATTCAAGATTACGCTGCAAACAGTTATGTACTTTGACCCTGACTGGTTACTTCAACAAACCCAATCATGATCTTAAAAAACAAAAACAAAAATCTCCTTTCAAAAACATTGGGCACACTTTATATCAACATATGCTAAGCCCACATTAAATTAGACTCCAGAGCATGAAATTGCCTCTGAATTAAGGAGCAGCAGCTGGGCTATTTTCAAAGCAGAGTGGATACTGGGAGAAAACAGGAGCCCAACCTATGTTAAAACAAACTGTGCACACCTCTTATCTCTGCAAATTTACAATGAACAAAACAATTAAATTAACACAAGCTTTCCCCCCCCTTTTTTTAACACAATAAATGCTATTTCTGCTTGTAATGTGCTTAGTGCCTTTAAAAAAGTCAGCACTACTGATTCAAAGCTGGAAACCGACTTCATTTTGATTTGGGCTCTGCTGTAATTACTTTGGTAACTGTAAGAGAATTTTAGCATTTTTTTTTTAAACACAAGGAACAATCACTGAAAATTTACTGTAATTTTATCAAAATAAAATAGAAGAGCTACTCAGTGAAGTACTATGAAACTGGAGTAATGGATTAGTGTTTTCAGTGGCTCTTTTAACCAGGCCTGATTTTTGTAAGAAATTTTTATGCTCTTCATCAGTGACTCCTTCTGACTGAAGTACACAGCACTCAATCTGTCCATTTTGTGCAGAAGCAGAGTTGATGATGCATCAAATGTCCCTTTTATCTGAGCATGCACAGAGCCTGAAGGAAAGCCTGCATGAACACGAAAGGTTGGTAACAACCACTGCAATACCCATCATCCCTGGCTACAGTTTAGGGTTTGACAAGCCAGCTAATGCAAAGAAAGCCTGGCTTTGATGAATGTGTGAGAGCATGACTGATTTACTAGTCCCCTCATCTTATTTTAAAAAGTCAGCTGCTGATAAGAAGCTAAGGAGTACAGGTCTTCAAAAATCATTTTGTGTAAGTCCTAACTCTTTCCATGTCTAAAATACATGTGGAAAAAGGGGGGTGGGAATGTCCCAAACAACCTCACACCTGCAGAAGATTCTTCAAGGTCATCTGACTTTTGAGTGTGTAGTGGGTGTAGTAGAGTGCCTTTGCCTGAAACCTGCCATACAAGCCAACTCCCTGATGGCTCTAATGACATCTAAAAAGGCCCGATCCCTGAATAGACTGAAGTGTGTGGCTCGGCCAGTTATCCCTGTACAGGAATTAGAACTCATTTTGCTACATTTATAATGCTGCATTTCAATCAATATGACGATTACCAAATCATAGGTTGGATATTAAGTCCCTTATTTAGAAAATCCCCGGTGGATGAGGCCTTGGGGATCTCAAGCTCTTGGAGAAGTGCTTTTAAGGGCATCCTCATTCATGTTTACAAGTAGGGTTAGTGAAAGACAACCTACACAACTGTTTACCTGCCGTGGTGTGGTTTATGCATGAAAATAAGAACAGCAATGCCTTTAAAATAGAACAACTTAAACTAGAAAGCTGTAGAGCTTTTCTGGTAATGAGTACCTGCCATATGCTCATTCATTAAGGTACAAAAAGCATCTACCTTTAGACACAGTTATCCGGGAAGCCTAGTTGGGCATGATGTATATGAAAATGCTATAATGAAAACAAACCTAACACGAGTAGCAGTTTCAAAGCGGTATGGAACCAGCATGGGTAGAACAGCCTTATACAGCTGCTGTCTAAAGGTGGTATTAGTTGACAAAATGTTGGGTGACATTGAAAGCAGACAGAGGATGTTTTTTATGTGTTCACAGGTCATTAATCTACAAGTCCAGTTGCTGAGTTGTGTTATAGCTCTAGCTGTCACTTATAAATCACAGTCAGATAGATGTCTTGTCTCAGAGGAAATAAATGTAGAGGTGATGCTCCCTTGCCACTTGTTAAAAGAACTGGATGTTGTGAGTACCAGTGCGATGGAGACTGGGTGGGTGGGTTTCCTCTTCTTGCAATTAACAACCATTCAAAGAAGGCCGGCCACCGAGCCATGCACCTCGGCTTGTCCTAAACAGCTGTTTTCTCAGGAACTTGCCAGCAACACCTGCACCCTGGCTGCCCCAATGTGACTGCTTATTAAAACAGCAGCACTTGTGATTAAGGTTGTGAGGTAATGTGAGTTCTGACCATCAAAAATCAGCCAGTCACAGAGCCAATTTCAGTTCAATCTCATCTCTCTGGAGGGCAACTGGGCAAGCTGTCGATTTCCTCACATGGCGGTGAGATGCTATGCAGTAATTAAATGTCTGTTGTGGCTTGCTGACCTTGCTGTGGTGCGGGCACTTAGCCTTTTCTATAGCCAACTGTAACAGATGTCCTAGTTATCATATATATAGATCCAACAAAGAGCCAGAAGTAATGACTTCAGAGGAAGGGGAGGTGGAAAAGACCGTTTTAATGAATATTAATGGGTGAAGGAGGAGATGGCAGATAGCCACACTCGTTTTGGACACCTGGTTATAAAACCATAGCAAGCTAATTGATGTCATCTGAATGTGATGAAGGCCTGTCGAATTTATAAAACATAACTAAATTATGTTTTATAATTTCGACAGGCCATTTGAACTCAACTCCTGGAATCACAACTTCCCCCAACATAAGAGAAACACATCGGCTGACTTTTTGGGTTTGAAAATAACATTGCAGTATCCCTATCTATCAGGGAATCCATAAAAAACAAACTGGTGGAATGACCATATGAGCATTATCTGGTCATGAACTAAAGATCCATTAGTCTAGTCCATTATTAGTTCTCTCTTTACCCGAACAATCTGTAAACATGATAGCTTCAGCTTTAAGTTCCAGCAGTTAACTTTTCCCTCTGTATCTTTGACTAGTAGTAAAGCAATAAAAGCTCAATAATGGTCGGGCGGAAAGGTATTACGGAAAAACGAAATCTCTACTATGGAGATTTGGGGCATGGTTTCAGAACACACCTAATACAGGGAGTAGGATATATTTTTTCTTTTGGGGTTTCTGAAGTTTCATTTACTAATAATACCCAACATTTTATTTATCAAATCAAGAATAGCTAGAAAACACACATCAAATAAGGAAAAACAGACATACCTTCACTGTAGAGCACTGATTGTGTTCATTGTTGCCAAGTACTGCTGTACTGGGTTAAAGAAATGCCCAACTCACCCATAGTGAAAGCTTCTTATAGTCTAATCCCATGTACGTTTGCATGTTTCATTAACATACATCATTCTGAAACATACAAAACTCTCTGAACTGGAGGGATGAAGTTCACTTAATGCCACGAAACACAGAAGCCTGTCATTAAAACCTACATTTAATATTTGGCCTCTTTATAAATTCTGACAATTTTCATTACAGTCTTTGGCTTCGGTTTAGCATCAGCTTGATAATGAGGCAACAAATGTCATGAGAAATTGGATTTATTTTCTGGATCTAATTTTGTCTCTTTGTATCAATTCTCCTTTTAACGCTCCTAACAAGATTGGGACTCCGTCACAATATTTCACCACACAACTGCTTCAATATTATTCCAAAATGTATAATACAAGAAATCATAGCACTGTTAAACAGTTTCAAGCAAGATTTTGTGCAGGGTGACAGACTTATTTTTTTATTACAAATCAATTTTTACATGGACTGGAGTTAATAGCGTAACTAAATAATTTGACAAGACGATTAAATTTCAAAGACAAAGACAGACCTGAAAATCAGCACCACAGGGAGCAAAAAACAAGTGGGAATGAATGAAGGAAGAGGCTCTCTCCAGACAACACTTATTTGCCTTTTTCATCGTACCCACAGCTGGCAATGTGTAATGTTTTTCAATGAGATGAGGTGCTAAAAATGGCTCCTTCAACAGCTGCTTCACCCCCTCTCCCACCTCTCAAAAAAAATCACCCCACCTTCTGCTTATATTGCTTTTTTCCTGAGCCATAATATTTTTCAAGATTAGACACACAATTAACTCTAATGTTCTTAGTGGAGAAGAGGGGGAGGGCAATATTGCTGGAGGACAAAATATAATCATCGTCCCACAATTCAGCTGTGTGTAAGACAATGCCTGGACATTAGCTGATAATAATGTGACATGCACAATACAATATACAATGTTAATCTCCAAAATGATACATCTATTGTAAGACGCAGCTGGGGAGTAAAAATGTAATGTCACAATAAATTTTCAGGTCTGTTTTAGACGATAAGGTGACTTTTCCATATAGCATATTGCTATAGGACTGCTTTTTTTAACACTGCACAACAGAATCTATCAGAGGCTCAAGCACATGTAGAGCTGAACTGACATCTACCTAGCAAGTAAGCTAGGACAAGCTGCACACCAGTACCCACAGCACCCTGGGGGCCTGGCTGCCACACTGTGTACCCTCACGATGAGATGTCGAGCTCAGGATGTTATGCAAAAACAAAAAGGATATATACTTATAAAGTGGGGAGAAAAATGTGAATTATGCTTTAGGACCTTAACAGTTGCTACAGGCAATTCCCTTCTTTTAGAACAATAAAGCAAAAGAAGCATGAATTCCAGTGTGAGGCATTTGCTGTTTGAAAATAACCAGAATTCACAGAAAATTAGAAACTCAACTTAAAAACCTTTAAGGTTGGATAACTCTCTTTATTTAACAGCTTCTTTTGCCTGCTCTCTTATTCACAAGGGGTGGCCACAGTGGGTAGCTCTGCGTGTTTGATTTGATGTAATTTTTTAATTTATTTATTTTTTTACTAAAATGTTGGATGTCTTTCCTGAATCAACCCCAAATCTGTCTCCTCCCAGGATCGAACCAGAGATCTTTCCCTTTTTAGGCAGTTCACTATTTAACATTTAAATAGATTCCAGGCATTTTTATACGATTATATTATACATGATTATACAGAAACCCTGCAAGTCTCCTTCACCACCTGCTGTGCTGTATATTCTTTGCTTTGGTGCAGAAAAATGGTATTCTGGACATATTCATTTGAGATACGAGTTACGCGAACCCTATTATCATCTCAGCGAACAGCTTATTTGTCACAGAGCCCATTATTCCTCATTAGAAGCACAGGGCCTTGTTGGTGCCACAGAGCTGGGCATCAGTCATGAATGTGCTTTAAGGGTGTTTATCCCCCCAACAGTGTGACACACTGGTGATGACCGATGGACTCAAGAGAGAGGGGAATATCGGCACTGCTATGACCTTGTTTTAACTAACAGATTACATGGATAGCAAGAGGCTGTCTGCTGTATAATCCTTGTTTGACTTACTTTAAAAAGTCCTGTAGTCATACTAAACATGTCATAGGTGTCGTATCTATTCTGACAACAGGTAGACACAAAGAACAGCCAATTATATTTCAAACAGTGCATCAGTGTAACGAGCCAAAAGAGTTTTTAAAGGCTCCAGTGATCATAACAGGAAGCTGAATTTAAAAAAGGAACATCTGCACATAAACCAAAAACAAGATAAAATTGCAAAGTGTCAATATCATATTCTAATTTTAAAAAAAACTGTGGGAGTGTTAAGTTAAAATGGCTGCACAATTAATAAAAAAAAAAGTTTTTGTTTGTTTTGCTTGTTTTTTTAACATGTGCTGCCCGGCAGCTTTAGCAAGCAGAATCATGAACTGAATGCCCTGTTGTCCCAAACGCACTTGCTTTGCCAAGAAGAGCTCTATAAACTCTCTATAAGCTCCTCTCTGTTAACTGGTTTCTTTTTATTACCTCCACCAAGGAGGTTATGTTTTTGGTAGCGTTTGCATAGGTGCATGTGTGTCATTCTGTCTGTAAGCATGATAACTCGAAACATTCTGAATGACTCCTGATAAAACTTTGTGGGGGTGTAGAGTGGGGTCATGTTAACAATCCATTAAAATCTGGCTTACATCCACCAAGGTCTCCAAGGTCAACTAGATGATTTATTTGTTGAAAAAGGATTAAAAATAAATAAATAAAAGCCTTATAACTTAGAAACTATGATTCTTCCAACTGTGGTGTGTATTTTCAAAAAGATTTAAAATGTCACATTTGACCTCTGACCTCTCCAAGGTGAATAAACTGAACTGAAGGTGAAAATGATAATGTTACATAGAGCTATTTAAGACAATACTATTCCCTTAAAAGTAAATACTGCCCAGAGAGTGAGCTCTCTTGGCGGACGTTTGTGCTCTTGGAGTGCTTCTTGTTTTGTGTAATAATGCCAGAGCTGACAGGCAGGAACAAGAATGGAGAAAAATTATTAAATTAATCAAATTTTAATCTCCATCACGATTCTGGCTTCCCACAATCACATGAACATAATCGAGCGATGCTGAAAATGCGTGCTTCACCAATAGAACACAAAGGAAAAGCAAATCAAGTACTCCCTATAAGGGACTAAACACTTATTTGTGTCTTCTAAAGCTAAACTTACTGGGCAATGAATCACATAGCTGAAATTACATGCAACTGATGAGGGTTGATGATGCCAAGTCAGTCCACTGAGGCCAAAGTGTTACAGAAGTTGGACAGAGGCAACACACGATGATGACAGATCTGTCAGTGTAATACTGACTTCATGACCAGGGGTTCAAGATAAATCTTGCCAATATATCTTCCCACAAGAATGCTTTGGCAGCAGCCCCAGAATGCAGTTTTGCTCTCTACCTTGTGAAAAAGGAATGAGCTCTGAATACAAAGTGGCTTCACGCCCATTAACAGGACTCTGAAACAAGAACCACTATTTATCATTTTCATTGATTCTCTAGCCAGTAATAATTTGTACATTTAATAATGCAGATATAACATGGAAGGTAGAAGAGGGGTAATGTGGCGAGGCAATGGTGGGCTCAGCCTTTCACACTCCTATGTAGGTGAGCAGGAGCCGGCATAGGGCTGGCATGCTAAAATATTAACGTGTGGGCTGTGAATATTCATGTGCAGCCATCCTCATCATGAGATTGTGGAGGACAGACCAGCGTCCCTGGAGTGTAATCTGATTCTACATGTCGCTGCTTTATTCCCAAGGACAAGGGGCTTTGGGTAGTCTGAGGGGAAAGCTGGGACTCCAACATGTTTCAGCCAACAGGAGGCAAGAAGTGGCGTTAGACTGCTGGGTCATGACAAGTTTAACCTCCAGTCATTACTATCTACGTGAGGCCAGTGGCAATGGCTCAGGTCATGCTGTTCTGGTTATAACCATTTCTTTATTGTCACTGCTATACGCATCAAACTGCAAAATTGACAGTTGTTAAAATAATCACAGTTGCTGTTTCAAAATATTTAAACAACCTGCAATAGGAATTTTGATCTGCTGTGAAAGAGGATATATAAATACATATATCCAAGAGGGAGGGTAGCCCAATGCAGTAAGTAGAGCACGCACGCACGCACGCACGCACCCTGTGTCTGTTTTCAAAAGGTAACCAAGCAACCGGTTTCTTGTCAGGGCCTTTCGTTATAGGCTTATCAGGTAACTCCCCTCTGCACCTGCCCTGCTCACATTTTCACCAGGTTTCTTTTTGTTCGATGGCTTCACTCTTGACCCAAACAAGAGTGAAGCTACTCTTGTTTGGGTCAAGAGTGGAGTGAGGGTTTGAGAGAGTATCAGAGCAGCTAATACTGTTACAGGACAAATAACCACTCGGATCTTATGGAACATGCAGAGTGCAGACTGCCAAATCCAAATCAACAGGTTATGTAACCAAGACAAATAAATGACAGACAAGCCAAACAAGGCTAACTGCAGTGTCTCATGAGTGAAAAATATTGTTTCCTTGAAAAGCTGATTACAGTTCTAAAACACAAGCTATTTGCTTGTCTGAGACACAGACTATTTGTTTATTACCAATTACAACCAAACTTTCAGCCACTTACCCTGAGCACCATGTGCTCATGGTGCCCTCATGTTGCAGATTTATTAATTATTTATTATTTATTTATTAATTTATTTATTAAAATTAATTAATGAAGGTACTGCTGTTATGCTGGATGCAACTCTCTCACAGCGTATGGATAGAGCATGGTGCTGCAAGTATAGCACAAACTCACAAGACCCCTAGAAACAGCTGAAAGCAACAAACTAAACTCCAGGATACTGATACACTCTTCCTAGGACTTCCTAGGACAACATGTAAATGGAAAATTTCACATACACAGGGTTCTAGGCAGAAAAATTTCACAGGCCGGCGTGATCATACAACTGGGGGGTGGGGTGGGCTTGGTTCCAAGCAATGGCTTGCTAATGCTAATGGCCGCGTCGCTAGCTAAGTGTTATGGTGCTGAAGGCCACATGCAAGAACAATGACGTGGCTGAAAAGAGCTCATAGTACTACTCAGGTAGTGACCAGGGAGTTGGTCAATACGAGAACTCTCAGCCCGCCGTGACGGCACCTCATCAAGGTGCAGCGCTAAGCGATCTGTCGCTGGCTAGAACCCTGCATACATGAAAAAATTTTGGTGATTTTAAAGATATATGTAAGCTTCTTTGAGTGCTAAAGGCATGCAAACTGTGTCTTTTGCACTCTGACGACACAGTATGAGACCTGTAACACTGGTAACAAATACAGTATTTCAGATCACTTGTGTCTTATACTATGACTTACCCATGAAACTTGCCGTTTTAGCATTTCTCATAAGGCATTATTTTTACTTAATTCTTACAAACATTTTTCATGTAATCTATCCAAGCTTTCATGGATAAAGCATAACATAAGATCTGTGTGTGTATACAATTATGAAAATAACTTAATATAATTAAATTAAGTCTTCTTTATTTTTTTCATATCTGTTGCACTTGAGTACATCCAGTAACGTTTAGCATGATTTACAAATTATTACATCTTAAGAAGACAGTGAAGAAGGCAGCCCGAGAACTGAGATACACTTGAATTTTGAAACAAATATCTGCTTTTAGTGTTGGTTTATATTTTTAAGCAACAAATGTGACTAATCTATGTAACGTGTTATCATCTGCAATGGCAAAGCCAAATCCCCACATCATTCACTGAGTTAAAAGTTCACTCAATCACTCCTGTTCAAAAATATTGGAGGCACTTGCTTTTGCGCTTGTGCTGCACAGTCATTTCTCTTTGCAGGAACCAACAGGAGTCACCCATCAGTAAACCCTCGGATTACATTTTCCCCAATATTGGTTTACCATCACTTTTATATCTTTATGAAATCTTTCCCCATGCTCATCACTGACATTGCCCAGATTTGGTGGGAAAAAAAAGTTGAGACGAGAACATAAAAACTGCATCTTCAGTAACATTCTGGCACTCGTTAGCTGATATGCTTTCAGCATGTTATCAACAAGCTCAGCATAATTATCTGCTCTGTGATTGCCAAGAAAATTCAGGACAACCTGCACGAATGCTTCCCATGCTGCTGATTCAGTTGGCTTCAGTTTCCTTTTGAACTCATCATCAAGCATCAATTCAAGAATTTCGGGACCAACAAAAACACCTTGCTTAATTTTGGCGTCACTTTTTGTGGAGACCAAACTTATTTTTTAAATCCAGAAATTCCAATACTTGGAATATCATAATTAAAAAAATGGGACATGCTAGATGAAAAAAGCCTTCAGTTTTGGAGTAAGCAAGTGAAATGTGCTACAAGACAGGTGAAAGAATCCCAGAAGCAAAATGCTTGAGCAGTGCAATCAATGTGCAGAGAAAACCTTTTTTCTACACATGTGGGAAAAATGTGTGTACTTCCTGTCGCTGCTATAGTTCAAAAGAAACAGTGTTCTTACCGGTGCTGGATAAAAATTGCTGCATTACTGTTACATTACATCTGTGGATTATGTTCACATCCATAGGCTGATAAACTGTAAATGGACCCTATTTTTGCTTATTTTTACAAAGAGGCCCTCTTTCATCTTAATGTTGAAGTCTTCAAATGCACTACACCCTTTTCTGTGTGTGTGTGTGTGTGTGTGTGTGTATAAATTAATAAATGCACCAAAGCAACAACTTTTAAGTTAGCTGACAGTCCTCATTAGCCAGCTGTTACCATTTTTAAATACATAAGGCTCAGACTCAGTTCATCTCACAATTAGTGTTACAGCTGACTAACAGCACTGGCAGAAACACTGACAGCATGTGAAAAACATGAAAAAGCATAGCTCACATTACCAGTTTTTCCACGTTTCTGAAAATGCCCCAAAGTTGCAGCAGACAGTGACAACATGTAAACATGAATCTGCAAACCTGTGCACAGCTCCTGCAGCATGATGCAGAACTTACAGGTGTGATTAAGAGGCTTGCTGTCAGGCTATCTGAAGTGGGCATAACAGCTAAAGTAAATCTAGCAATGTGTAATAACTAATGAACAGCATCTGTAGCAGAGGCACCCTGCTTGCAAACACAAAGCACAGCCATCACCACAAATCAGAACATTTGCTGAAAGGCTAGGTTATGCTAGCAGCTAGGTTAGCAGGCAGCTAGGGCTTCAGTGAGAAATAAAAGTACTAGAACAGCAAGTTAAAGAAAGCAGAGAAGGAAAGCAGGTATAATGGCAGAAGAAAAACAGTTTTGTAAAAGGTACTAGATCTATCCACACAGATTCATGTTCCTCTGTGGACCCTGAGAGGTTAACACTTTAAGAAAAACATTAATAGAAACAGTAACAGGAGAAACAATGACATAATCGTGCTGGATAAAAACACTAAATGGAGTATAAACATTAACAAAAGTCCAAACAAATTATGATAGCATGTATATTCATAAATGTAGCTGATGAGCAATGAAGTACCCTGGTTTAAAACAACAGGTTCCTTGCTATGGTCTTCAGACATAACATTAAAATGAAAAATGAAATATAGTTTTCTATTATGTTCAAGTCTGACACCATGATTTTCACTGGAAATGTTTGATTCCAAATACTGTTTCCTTAGTTACTAACAGACTATCAGTCAGTCCCTAATCACAATAAAGCTGCTCTGAAATCCTCATTATACTGTAAAACCATCATCTGTGGTACATCGTGACATTTCTATGTGGATGAACGAAGTAGTAATTATTCTCATTGTTGCGTGTATTGTCATAATTTGATAAATGTGTTATTTTAATTGAACATTTCTCTGATTTCTGTTTCCCCTAAATTTGTCTACAATAGATGGACTTGTAATAATTTTGCCACATGATTATGTCCCACCTCTATTCAAGAGTGCTACCACAAACCACATATCTAACATATTTATTTTATTATACTGAGATTATCGAATGTTGACATCTACACCTCGAAAAATGGAAAACATGACCACATTTTATTTGTGTTACATAGCCTGAGGCTAGATTCTTATTCCCTGATGATAAATGGTACAATTTAAAGGATTTTAGATTTCCTATTACAAATGCATTTCTTCTGTCAACATTTTAGGTTTCATGCAGGGCTGCATATAAATAGGCCAAAGAAAATGGAGCAGAAAGACCACACTTGTTATTTTTGCCATTAAAGCGAGGATAGCACATTAAAGCACATTTCTATGCCATGTTCAAAGAATGCTCTGAGTCCAGCAGATACTGTTCCTGCCTGCTGAAGTGGAACAGCAGCCAAATAACGAGAGTACTGTGCCATTAAGATGGTAATGAGCCCAAACTAGTGTACACAACAATATGAATGGTGAGCCAAAAGAAGGCTAAACAGGACACTATGTAAACCTTAATATTACACTCAGACCCAGCTCTTACTGTATATAGAGAGATGTGCTGGAAGAGCCTAAACAATGCCCTAATTTATTACCATTTAATTCTCTCACTAAAAAGCAGACTGGAATGTCACTGCCCTCACCAAGACTCTGTGGCTTCCCATTAAAAGGCCATATTTCAATGAGCACTGACTAAAGCACAAACAGAAAACCCTGAACTAAAGTTTCACAGTATTGTTTAGAGTGGGAGGAGTGATTTGTTAGTTTCAGTCTAAATTCCAGCACAGTAAACAACCACGCCCTTACCATCAACTTCAAATAAATTTTTATAAAAATATGAGCTAAACTGACATATATCATATAATACATCATGTATCATTTGATTTAGTTTTGATGATTAAACTACTCCTACATTTGTTACCCAGGTGACGTCACAAAAATATTTTAGAAATTAACTCATGCAACGCACAAAGGCTTAGAAGGAAATAAGCCCAAAGTACAGTTAAAATATAACACTTGGCTTCCAGAAAGGTGAAGAAAAGCTGGACTCCGCTGTTAAACCACAGACAGCCAAGTGGTTTAAATATAACTGGTCTAATCAGAGGTTTCACAGTCCGAGCTGTACAAACGCGGTCTCAACAACTAACACAAACCCTCGCAGGTGAAGGTCACTGAGACTGCAACTGTAGACACAGCAGAGTCCTGCCACTGAGGCGTTTCAATATATAAACGATACCAACATGGAGGAGTCCGCCACAACACCGGCAAACATGCGCTGAAGTTGGTGTGATACCGGGCTCCGGGGCTGGGGGAGGGTACGGGCAGATGGCAGACGGGGGGGCTGCACTTTGAAGTCCTGCAGCCACAGGTTTGAAAGCGGATCAAGCTATTGTGTTAGCCACCAGACGATAAACCAGAAGACATCACACGGAGGGAAATCCACAGATTTCTGGCACCGTGAAGCGTCCATTTTAATAATAATAGTAATCCCCTGTCTCATTAATACGAGCATTTAAAATCCCAGTTCAACACATTTTTTAAAAAGCATTCACATCAGGTACAAAACAGCCACTGGGTAAGCCTGATGATTAGAAAAGTGTGAAGCAAACCACTGTCACTTTACTGGGGTCACCGAGGTCAAATATGTCTGCAAATGACTTAATGGCTGTCAGCCAACTTTGATTTAAATGGATTTATTGTTCTATAGCTCTGGTTTCTCTCTGGCAATACAAAAACCACGTATGACAATCAAATAAAATAAATAAAATTGCTGGATAAGTACCCCCCATTATTCTAGCTTTACGATAACTTAACAGCTATTGAAATCCGCTCCCGCAGCTCGTCTGTTCCAGCTAAACTGACCTTGGGTCAGAAGAACTCCCTGTTGGGCAATTTCTTAAAGTGCTTCGTGGTTAACCGCTAAAGTTACAGCTTAACTATCAACTCAGACCACTGAAAACATAACCTTAAATTATCCGCTTTTTAACTCATCGACAAAGACAAGTTTCGACGTTCCCGTCAGTGGCTAACGTTATTGAGCACGTCTGACCGTTTTAGCAAAACATTCATTCAGCCAAAGTAGCTCCGCGTCAGCTCCGTCATAAAACTTACCTGCGAAGAGGCTCAACAGTGTGCAGCAGACCTGGGCCGTCCAAATCTCCATTTCTGCTCTAACTATCCCACCGCTGGTTCAGTGAAACTTGCTGGAAGAACTTGTGCTGAATTTCGAGTGAGACGCGGCAGCTCAGCTCCAACGCAGCATCCAAACTCCACACCGCCTTCTCCCTTTCCTCCACTCTGTGCAGGTGCACAGCGAAGCGCGCCGCACTGGATCACGTGACTGGTGATTGGCTTTTCCATACCACGTCCAGGGACGCCCCCTGCCGGCACCCGTACTATGGTGCGTTCAAAGGTGGGTGCATCTTCTTACTCCCTAAGTCTCGGCCAGGTGCCTTCGTGGAACTATGCTTTCCCTAAAGACTCAGCTTCAGTTAGACCCATCAGAAAACTTTTCCTCAGGGAATTATTTTTGTGAAACCGGTGTTTGTGGGTTACACCCATGAAAAACTTGCCAAAGCCAAACAGCTTATTCTGCCTCATTAGCGTGTGGAAGAAACTTGTGCAGCCACCACAGCCTGGTATATCCTTAAAGGAAGCACTTTTGATAGGTTTCACAGCAGATGAAGGTGACATTACATCAGTGTCCTTTGGAATAGTTGATGGCTGCTCTGTGCATTTAGCAGTAGGAGTCTGAGCTGAAACCATAGCAGGGAATGGTTTATTAAAGTAAATATGTTGCAAAATCTCAGAGCTTCTAGGTGTCACATGAAAGCTTGTAGAATAAAATGTGAGAATGTGTTTTTAACTTCCATCCCTTTTCTTCTGTTTATATGTTTCAGGGTTTGCCGGGGGCTGGAGCCTATCCCAGCTGTCATAGAGCAAGAAGCACGGTACACCCTGTACAGGTCACCAGCCTGTCACAGGGCTAACATTGAGAGACCACTCACATTTACCTATGGGCAATTTAGAATAACCAATTAACTTAACCCCACTAACCGCATGTCTTTGGACTGTGGGAGGAAACTGGAGTACCTTGAGAAAACCCAAACAGATACAGTGAGAATATGCAAATTCCACACAATAACGCCCACAAAGGTGGATTTGAACCCAGGACCTTCTTGCTGTGAGGCAACAGTGCTTCCCCAATTTGACCTTGTATTTTGAAATTTTTGAACTTTAAAGCATTCCAGAAATTTTTTTTTGTTGTAAATGTTAGACTTATGTTTACACAGTTTTCTAGCACAAATACTCTGCTCAGTATGTTGTTGTGGCATGAGCTTTAGCTCAGATACCTGACAGGCTCTCCAAATTCTTAACTCTCTTAATAAGATTAAAAGTGCACTGTGATATTCACTTTCAGATTTTAAGATGTACATTAAAAAAATTTCAGATACTATAAGAGAAATCTTCACTGCCAATGCCAAACAGATTATTCTGCTATTGCTATCTCAGTGCAGAGAAATATTGATGAGGTTCTACAACCTGTGGCAATCCCATATCTCCACAGTCTGGGACTGAAGTCTATCCTCCAACATGACAACACTTGCCCCGCAAGTCTCACTGTGATCAACCATGTGAGCTTTGAAATCTCCAAGTAGGACACTGGAGTCACCAGAGGGAGCACGCTCAAAAACCCCACCAGGACACTTCAAGAAGGCAGGAGATACTGAACTGTCATTCACCACATAAGTGCAAATGACAATCAAGATCTGCTCCCTGGCCCAATGGGGCAGGAAAGCAACCCTCCTGTCCACTGGTTAAAAACTCCCAACATACAGACTGCAGACAGACAGGATACCCACCCCAGTCCACCACATCTCAGAGGGCAACTCGAGACTGGAACGGTTTTGGTCTCAGTGAGGCAGCGCCCTCAGCTCACCATGCTTCGACCAAAGTGACAAGTTGATGAGTCTGTCTAATATCAGGCTACTTTTCCTTCCTTTGGTGAACTAACCTGCCTAAATGTAGATGTGGTACCTGCTGATGACAATGATCAGTTCATTTATGAACCTCTGGACACTAATAGCTTAAATGTGTTTCACCAAAAGTTCTCCACATACTCAAAAATTCCTTCAGAACACACACATCTGTGTGTACGAAAAAATATTAATAGGGTTACACGTACTTTGACATGTACGTGTCCTGTAACCAGTGTGTTTCCATATGTTACATAATTGCAAGTAATTTATTTCAGCTGGGGACCCTTGTTGCAAGTTGTTTGATAGCTGGTAGTGCAAAGACACACAAAGGCAATCAGAAAGCTTCAACCACACCATTTGAGGGAAAACACTACAACAAACAACAATGCTTTTTGATACTAGGAAATATTAAATAAAACTCCATAAATTTAAACCTTTACTTCTGACAAAATTCTTCTTTACGACAAATAAATAAAACATTTTATCACAGAAGGACAACAAGTCTCAAAGATGAACATTTCCCTTAGGACTATGTTGGTAGTATTAGAATAGCAATATTTAATTAAATACAAGCAATTTTCTTAACAACTATAAAACATGTATGCTAAAGTGCAGCAGAGACAATATTTCATTTATAAAAAGGTCATGTTTAAAAAACAAGAACAATGTTGAATCATACTAAAGTTGCCTTCAGGTTTAAAGTCCAGTGTGAATAAGCACCATTAATCCTAACTATAACAATGTGCCAGATTTTGGTGTGGTTCCCAGTATCCTCCACTATAGACAGGTGGGATCCACAGGGTGTTCCTAAAAGTGTGTGGGACTCTGCTGCGAGGCCTGTAGTTGTAGAGGGGCTGTGGAACGATCGGAACTTTTACTGGTGCCGCCTTCCTGGGATACCACGAAGGAGCAGATGGATTCATTTTCTTAAAAAGAAAAATAGAAATGACATGTAAAAGCTGCCAGTTATTATGGCACAAACAGAAAACAATCATTACATAGAGTTGTGCAAACGTTCCCTCCCCCACAAAATTGTTTAGGGCTCTCAGAGGAGTTTTAATGAACCAAGTGGAACAAGTGCTAACCAAGAAAAAAAAATGGCCACATTAAGACATTTATATTGGGTATCATTTATCAATATCAGCTGGTCCCTTCATATATTTAACACAAAGTACATATTTTATACATGAAATATCATTTGAAACAATTACTTAGCCCATGCTAACCACTTAGCAAGACTGCCTACTAATGTCAGATACTCTCCTTGTTGGGTGCTGCAGCATGTTCAGAATCATTCAAGACTGGTAAACATTAACAGCAGCAACATTTTCTTACTTATAGAAGTATTTGAATGTGTGCAGCGCTCCGTTTGTGACAGAATACCTGAGAAGAACGGCGTCTGTTGGAGCTAGTGAGGGGGGAAGTCTCTGCACTCTCCTCATCCGAAGAGGAACCTGAATGGTAGTCTGACGTCACTCTCTCCAGAGCGCTGGTCACCTTCTTTGCATCATTTTTCTCATCCTCATTGTGAGTTGGGAAACTCGCAACTGAGAAGCAAGGATTTTTCTCACTAAACCTATGAATTTGAACGGGGGGGAGGGCATTAACAATTATAACTTGTTTAATCTAGAACACTTCTAGATTATACAGTTAATAATACAGCAGTCACTACTTTTCTTCATAAGCATTTATAACAAAGATAAAAGACCATTACAAATGTTGGTACACCATCAGAAGCACTTTAAACCACTTTAAATTCAAGTCTCAGCAAAACGTTCAACTTCAATTTAACAAAGAAAACAAAAATCACACAAAAAAAAGTATTTTGATAACACGAGTGATAAAACAATGTGCAGTTTAAAATTAAAATACTGAAAATAAAATATTGAATACCCCAATAGAATAACTGAGACCCTTCACTTTTCTTCTGGGAAGTCCTTCTCAATTATTTTTGCCAAAATTATCCTGGCTAAACCAGATTCAACACGGATTAGCTGACTCTTGTGTCTTCCTAACTCAACTCTTGTTGAAATGTAACCCTGGGATCTTGAGCAATCAAAAAAGGCTTCCAGTGTCGAAACCTATGGTCTGTCCAGACCAGTGATCATCTAGTCAGTCATTCATCTGTAATCAAAGTGGCTGAAGCTAACCACTCATTAATAGTTTTTTCTTGTTGCCAGTAGCCAAATTAAACATTACTGGAAATATTTGAGGTGAATGAAATAAAGAGGCTGATCTGAGCTGTGTGGAAAACAATAGGAATGTGTCACTGGTGGGGGACTTGACAAAGCTAACTTTTCACACAACTGTTACCACAGATACAGTAGTGTGGACTGTAAAAAGTATTTTGATAGCATATGTCTGAATAAAACGTGTAATAAGATAGAGCCCAAGCAGCATGCGGTCCTCAACTTAATTATTTCACTTCTCCTGTCTCTCTTCAGCTCTACACACAAAGTGTGTATGGTATCTCTCAGTTTTGCCTTAACCATTGAATTATTGGGTAATACTGTCTCTAGATGAATGAAAAAGCAACAAACAAGTACATTTTAAATTGAGTATGAAAGAAAATGTGCAAGACGTACAACGCTCTTCAAATGCAATGCAGGTGTTTTATGGTATTTCTACCAAATACTCATTCTCACCTGCAACAAATCTCCCCAGGGTCCACCCACAATGTGAGTTCACGAGGCAGTCCCAGGTCACTGTACCGAACTCCACTCTCACAACAGGCCCGAAGGAGTTCTGGATCTTCCCTGTGAAACCTGTTCACTCGGATGCACCTTCAAAGCACATAAAAAAAAAAAAAAGACTTCAGTCTAAACAATCCATGAGAACAACAAGTTTTACTCTTTTGCTTCCCAGAACATCCCCACAATTATCAAAAGATACCATGCAGCACCTGTATGCCTGTCCTTTGCTGGGGTTCTCAGGATACCAGTGCCCCTTAAACTTCTCCTGCAGTGCAACAGTCAGCTTCTCAATAAACAACTCGACCTTCTCCGCTTCAAGCTTATCCTCCTTTTTCACAAGCCTCTTCAGAAAGAAGACCACAGCTGCAATCTCTCTCCTCATATTTCAAGTGTGTTTCACCACGCCTGGACAGGAAAGGTCAGATAAAAAGCAGCCACTAAGTTTGTGAAATGATGTGGAAAGCATGATACTGATATAGAGCCTGTCTGCAAATGGCTTTGTGATGCCCATATTGGAATAAGACTATTTCTGAAAAAAATCATTTTACAATGTAACATCACACCATTTTAGGCACCTTTACTGCTTTAACTATACTCTACATCCCTATCATTGAAACCCAATGCCAAGACTCCCCAGTTACGCTAAAACTAGGTATGTTACAAAAACTTTCATTATTTCCAGTTACATCTGAAACCCATGCAGATAGAAAGATCATGGAAAATACTAGAAAATGCATTTCCAGAAGAAAATGCAACTGTGAATGCTTGCAGCTGAAAGCTCGGAGCTGAAATGCCAAGAAATGCCAAAAAATGCTTTGAACCACTTACATGCTCCTTAAATCACTTTGCAGTATCATCAGCCAATCAGAATGCCCCTATACCCTTTTATCCTTGCCTTTGATCTTTTCCCTATTCATTTTCAATGGGGCAAAAAATTCATAAAAAGCTGAATATTTCAAAAACCAGAAAAGTTATTAACCAGAAAAGTAGTAGCACTAATGTCCCGAAGAAGCTGAACGTTTTGATATCAGAACGCTTTCTGTAGCACAAACGTAGCTAGAGTTTTTAGCCGTCAAAAAACGTACGGAATAATAATAATAAATAATAATGCATTTCCAGAAGAAAATGCAACTGTGAATGCTTGCAGCCAAAAGCTCGGAGCCGAAATGCCAAGAAATGCTGAAATGGCAGAAAACGCTTTGAACTACTTACATGCTCCACAAATCACTATGAAGTGGAATCAGAATGCCCCTACACCCTTTGATCCTTTGATCTCTTTCCCCATTCATTTTCAATGGGGCAAAAAATTCACAAAAAAGTAATATAAAATAAAGCTGAAAAGTTATGAAGCTGAAAAGCAATAGCACTAATTTTCCAAAGAAGCTGAACGTTTTGATACCAGAACGGTGTCTGTAGCATAAGCGTAGCTGGAGTTATTAGCCGACAAAAAACGTACGGAAGAATAATAATAAATATAGAATAAATAAAGAATACAACAACAATACTGTGAATGCTTCAAGCATTCATAGTAATAATAATAAAGAATACAACAACAATACTGTGAATGCTTTCAAGCATTCACAGTAATTACATTTTGATACCAAAACCACACTAATAGCACAAATAATAATGACGTTACACCCGATTAACTACTTCGTTAGCATGCACTGTTTTACCATTATAATCAATGAAAACTGTGATCTCAATGGACGTTTTCCTTACGTTATTAAACTACTTTCTGATCAAGAAAACTTAATGAAACTTTAACAGTTTTAAGTTGAAATACGTTTTTTGGTAGACTGCTTCAGAGTATTAGCAGCAGCTACAAACAGGTTAGCTCGGACTGTGTTGCTAGTGATTGTAATATACCTACTAAAACCTGTGAGGTCCGTGTCACTAATGTGTCCGTGGGCAACTGGCAACATCGGCTGCGGTAGAAAATATTTTTCACTAACCAGCCAAAACAACATCACTGCCGACAGTTACGCCAGGTTCACTTTGTTGTTAATGCTCTGTTGCCTTTGATTAACGGTCCGCGACGCACTTGCTGCCATCCACAACACGAGCTAGATGCGCTAACTGTTCAAACTAACTGGAACACGAGAAGGCCTGAATCGCGAATTAACTTGCAACTTAGCTGAAGTTATAGTAATAATAATATTAATAACTAGAAAATGCATTTCCAGAAGTAAATGCTACTGTGAACGCTTGCAGCTGAAAGCTCGGAGCTGAAATGCCAAAAAATGCTTTTAACCACTTACAAATCACTATGAAATCACTATGTGAATGCTTTGAAGGATTCACAGTAATAATAATTATAAACTTACTGTTAAATCCAGCTACTTGGTAAATACAGAAGGGCAGCACTCCCTTGAAATAGCCTATTAAAATTAGCAACACAGCTAACGTTGTGCTGTTGCTAACAAAAGAACTATAAATATTACGGCAAAACCTACCAATTGTCATAATAAGTACTGTTAGACTGAGAAAACGCTAACATTATAGGGCATTACATGTATGAAATAAAAATGTAAGTAATCTGACGTACCTCTGCAAGTATGACGAATAAAATGAATGTTTGAGACAACGAAAGCACCAGTTTTTGTTGTTGATACCGCCCTTAACAACAAGTCCCCGCCCATGGGTCATTTTCATTGGTTCTACCCAGCCTATCACTGCGCTTTCATTGGTCGAGCGCATGCCCGTTAGGTTCTTATGACTCAAATGGCGAAGTACGTATTTATTGCTTATTACAGCAGTAACGTCTTCGCTGATGTAATTTAATGTAACACACGAGGAAGAGAAAGTAGTAGATTGTAACTGCAGTTTCTGACTATGCCTCACGTGGAAATTTTTTTTTTTTATAGTTTAACTGTTGGCTACCATGTGAAAGTTAAAGCTATTAAAAGTTGCGGTTTATGCTACAAACAAATGAGCCAAAAACACTGTAAGTGTAAGTTTTTTATAACCTTTTGATTTGTTAAATCAGTAAGGGATTTAAAATAATGCTCCATATCTTTTTTGAAGACTACAAAACAAGAGCTTCTCTTACTAAATTTATTTTTACGACTAAAGAATTTTGCCAAAAGTAAAATCAGGTTTATTAAGAAGTAACATACATTCATATTCTTAACAAAATCTTTGATGAGACAACCAATGAAAAGTCTGCTGAGGTCTCCGGGTTATTCCATCCAAGATGTTTCTGATTTCCTGGAAATGACGCTTTTAACGATCACTGCTTGAGCCAACAAATCCTTTGGCCACTTGGGTGCGCCAAACGTCTGCAGAACCACAGAATGCAACCGGCACTTTATGTATTCATCAATATCAGCTTCAAATACAGCATAACAGTTTCTGAAAATGATATTACCAAAGCATCTACATAGAATTTGTAATAGAACAATAAAAAAACGATAAAAATACAAATTCTACTCAATTCAATATGCTTAATAAACAGATATACATATGCAGGTGAATGCACCCAGGTCATTTACTGTCCTGCAGGTTGTGGCATTTTGACATACAGCTATGTCCTGACTCCTTCATCTCTGAATAGTTTTGAAAATTTGAGATGTCATTTATTCAATTTAATTTTATTTATATAGTGCCAAATCACAACAGTCCCTTCAACGTGCATTATATTGTAGGTGAAGACCCTACAATAATTACAGAGAAAACCCAACAGTCAAAATGATCCTCTGTGAACAAGCTCTTGGCAACAGTGGGAAGGAAAAACTCCCTTTTAACTAACTGTGAAGGAATCATAAAGGAAAGTTTTAAGCCTAATCTTAAAAACGGAAAGGGTGTCTATCTCCTGAATCAAAGCTGGGAGCTGGTTCCACAAAAGAGGGGCCTGAAAGCTGAAGGCTCTGCCTCCCATTCTACTCTTAAGTATTCTAGGAACCACAAGTAGCGAAGTGCTCTATTGGGGTGATATGGTACTATGAGGTCTTTAAGATAAGATGGG
>VUQJ01044183.1:93663-104439 GCA_015108635.1 Andinoacara biseriatus
TCATTCTACTCTTAAGTATGCTAGGAACCACAAGTAATCCAGCAGTCTGAGAGCAAAGTGCTCTATTGCGGTGATACGGTACTATGAGGTCTTTAAGATGGGGCCTGATTATTCAAGACTGTATGTGAGAAGACAGATTTTAAATTCAGTTCTGGATTTAACAGGGAGCCAATGAAGTGAAGCCAATATGGGAGAAATCTGCTCTCTCTTTCTAGTCCCTGTCAGGACTCCAGCTGCAGCATTTTGGATCAGCTGAAGGCTTTTCAGGGAGCTTTAATTACAACAGACCAGCCTAGAAGTAACAAATGCATGAATTAGTTTTTCAGCATCAGTCTGAGACAGGATGTTTCTGATTTTAGAAAAATTGCGCAAATGCAAAAAAGCTGTCCTACATATTTGTGTAATATGTGCATTGAAGGACATATCCTGGCCAAAAATGACTCCAAGATTCCTCACAGTGTTATTGGAGGCCAAGCTAATGCCAACCAAAATAACTGGTTAAACAGTGTTTCTTTGTGCACTGAAATTTGCAATTAGAGAATTGGATTGGTTAGTAAACATTCTTTACTTAATTGAATGGTTTACATTGTAGGAGAAAATCCATCTCCATTTTGACCTCACCCATATTATGGACACAGCAATTTAATGCCTGCCACACTTGTGGCACCATTACCCCAGGCTTAACACTGAAGAAAACAACGCCATTGCCAAGCATATAGTAAAAATAATTATTTTATTTTGCAAAACCAAAATATACAAATGGTCACTTAAGCACAAACCACTTAACCTGTATAAGATTCATGAAATGCACACAATAAATAGAAGATAAAGATCACAAATATACCACAAATGCAGACATGTTCATAATCAGAAAACAAATGAAGAGTCAAGGCTAAATAAAGGGGGTGGAAGTGTAACAGGCATGGTTACATCCACAGTAGAAGATCATGAAACCATCAAAAGACCAGAATCAGGCAGCCAGAGATTCCTGCTGAGCAGGGGCACAGGCCCAGGCCGGTTACCACAGCGCACAAAAATAAACAGCATTCGGAAGCAAAACACACATGAAAACACACAACCAAAGACTTAAAGACTGAGAATTAGGACCAGTAATCTAAATAGTCACACACTCAAGCACTATGAATACAATTACAAACTAAAGACTAAAATTTAAAATTGAGATAAAATTGTTTAAACCCCAAAATGGGCCAAGCACATTTAATCTCTTACAAAGAGAATACAAAACAGATACGACGCTGAGTTTTTCTAAACATTAGTCTAACCTCGTCCTCCCCCAGCTTATTATATATGAGCAGTTCTGTGATCTCCTCTGAAAAACAGATAACCAACACTCTAAAATATTTTGTACTTTATAAGGCTTCTCATTTATTTGTCTCTTTCTTGCATAGGGTCCTAAATAACACACTAATCAAAACCTCTCTCTGCATTTCTCGTTATCTCCTTAGTTAAAAAAAAAATCAGGGACTCGCAGAGGCACCGTAGACCAAACTATCCTATATGTGTTGCTATGACATCAGCTTAGCTCTTACACATCAATACAGGAGAGAGGGCAAGCCAAGGTAACACTGTATATAAAAGATAAATAACAAATGAGAAAGCACACAGCGAGTATACGCAGGAACAAATCATTTCAGAAACTGTTCATGGAATCAAAAATCAAAAGTTTGCAGTTCACACATGAAACACAGAACAAATAGAAACTTTGGTTTGGCAGCCTGTTCACTTTCTCTTCTTATAGTGCTCATTCAGTGCATAGCCTCTCATATGACATGTGCTTGACAGCTACACAGGTCAAAAAACAGCTTTCTATTATATACCAACTAAATCCCGTCAGCAACAATAATTCCAATAAACTCAGAAGTTAAACTAATAACGGTCACTTTAGGCTAGAGTTTTACTTTCACCTTTGGGGATTTCAGATACTCGGATTTGTCTTTTATGCGGCGATGCTTTTGTTGTTATCGTGCAGTTTTCCAGCAGATAAATTACCCGTAATTTTTTTTCAAAATGTTATATTAGGAATAGATGTGGCATGTAGCCAATGTGTATGACCGTCTGCCAAGCAGACTTTGCCAGCAGATGCAACCATTTACAGTCACAGTCCTGTCAAACTGAAGTGCCTTGTAATCAACTTTAAAATGGATATTTCAAGCCATAATACTGTCAGTGGATGGCTGTACTAACATGTCAGAGCTTTGCATGACAAACGCAATCAATCAATACTGCTGGTAGTGCCTGATAGCATGACTATGACTGTTATTGTCCATTTTACACCCTCCAAAAACCCTAACCAGGGTCAAACTCATCAGTTTCCACAGAACACCCTCACACTCCATATTTGAAAACTCCCCTCTGACAGACACAATGTTGAGGGGAAAAAAAAAGGGTAAAAAAAAAAAATCAATACTAAATGAGAAAACTGAAATGTGGCAGAAAACTAAAACAAAAATACGAAAAAAATAATAACATTAAATATGTCTGTAAATTTAAAAACCTTTTGCAGTCTGTAACACGGTAAATCTTTGAAATAAAAGCATCTTATCCATTGAGAACACATCCTCATCCAGTCCCAGGAACCTCTGTGTCCTTTTTTACCTGCTGGTAACGTCATGTGTACTCGGGTTGGCTGGAATTCAGGTCACAGACCAGAGATGTATTTGCAAAACCACCATTAAACCACCATTGCATCATCACTCCAACCATAAAAACGAAGACCGAGTCAGTCCAGCCCTTTAATGCTGCTTCAGGATGATGTTCTGCATTCTGCAGTCTGAAAGTGTTCATCTGTATCCTCCCAACACCTTTACTGCCGGCTGCTGTCTCCCAGCACCTCACTCCACAGTGCCGCTGCTGCTGCTGGCCTTGACCCCGGCCCTGCTAATGTGCAGCCAGGGCAACTTGGCGCAGTTTTTAAAGAGCTGCTCAATGGCGATGTGACGGACGTGCAGCTCGGATGCCAGTGAGTCTTTCTCCTGCACGGCAACTGTCAGCTCCTCGAAGACCTCTGTGAAGAGAGAGAGAGAGAGGAGGGTTGGATAAAGGGGATCAGCATTTTTCTCGACAAGGTCAACTTACACCCAAACAAACAAACAAACAGAGAGGAACAAGAAGACAGAAAATAAATTATACTGATTTGAAAAGGGGTAACACGACTGAAAAGCCATCCAAGCTACCTTTTGAAAAAGGGAATCAACCTTACAAGTCAAGGGCAGCGTTATGAAGCACTGAGGAAGACTCCTTTCAACGTTTATGGACATTAAAACATTTCCAATATAAAGCACACTGCAGATCATTAAATCGTGGGCATATGTGGTCTTCCAAATTATTAAACATGAGCAATTAACCTCCCCATCTGTTCTGGGAACATATGTTCTGCTTCAAGGGTGAATTTAAATGTGCAGGCCATGCACACACTAGACATCACTTTGGATGATATCTCGAATTACCTCATGTAATTTGCCTCTTGACAGCGAAAAGAGAGATAATTTCACTCATCACTTATCCAAAAGGCTCAAAATATCTTGTAAATATCAAGAACAGGTCCTAACGATTTAAGTAGATGTGTGTCCGCTCAGTCATTGATCACGTGGTGCTGTGGGCTCTGGAGGTAAGAATGAAAGTTGAGATAAGATGCTTATAGAAGCAAACAATGGGTCTAATAGCAAAATGGTGTGAACAGACATGCTGTATGTGCGAGTGTGTGTGTGAGAGCGCACGCTGCCAGATTCAAGGAGACGACGTGGTGACCAAAAGCCTTCCAATCTATTTTTGTCCCCAAATTCATCGAGTATTATGTTATGAATCTGGGAGCTCAGACTCAGACTGGGAATTAAAAAGACCCTTTTACTAGTGCAGCTTTTTCCTGAGGGCACTGAAAATCTCATGCGGGGATTTGTTAGAGAGGAGCGTTTCACAATGAAGCAGAGATAAAAATGTTCTGCTTAAAATATAGATGACCATGACTGCCGAGCTTTCTGTGAAAGGAACCGTTCAATTGTTCAGTCAGAATACCAGTAAAATCAACTTACTTTGAATCTGCAGGAGTAGCTGAGCATTCAGCTGATGGAGCTCATCCACACTCATTTTAGTCACTAAAAGAAAATAAATCACTTTTAATGCTTTGTGAGTACAGTGAAATGTATCAGTTTATCTATAAACTACTAATGAGCATGAACTGAAAACGTACTGCCAACTTGTGTTACTTGTTGTTGTCTTAAAATGTGAGGAACACCCACTAAAACTTTATTTTCCTCTTTAATTTGGCCTACTGTCTTTTAAATAACTGTATATGAAGGTCTGAGCAATCTCAGGTGTTAGAGGTTGATGATGATGACCTAATATGCACAGTTTTAATGCTGTCCCTCTGAACAGTCTGTCATCTTTCATTTAAAAGTAGAGAATTTTAAAATGGCTTGCTTCTAGCAGGTTTAGTCACATTCCTGCAGGATCTGTAGTCATAAACAGATTTACTGGAGATGAGACATGAAAAAGCCAAGGACACAGTCTATCTCAAGGTTATAGGAAAATTAAACTCTCTCTGGAGAGATCACAGCTAAGCGGAAGATGAATGACAGAGTAAAAATGCTCTGGTGTTGTACAGGCTGAGGTGTTCGGAAACCCAGAGAGATCACAGAGATCAAACTGAATGATGTGAGAGGAGAGGCAAGAGAGTAGCTTTCCTTTACTCCTGACAGTTGATTTCTGTTCAAAATTTTGAAAAAGAAGAAGAAACTGCCTTCCACTGCTTCAAGCCCATATTGATAAAACCAAAACTTGCTAAGCGTAAATGTGCTCACATTCTTCTCTACTGTGGCCGTGGTGTGTGTGCTGCATCTGTCCCCCTCCTGGTGACTGCTTCCGGCTGTGGAGACCTCTCCTGCTGTCGTTGGCCCAAACGCCAGAATGTGACTCCTGGAGCAGTCCTAGCTCCTCTGCTGTGTGGCACTCCAGCATGCCCATCGTGTAGTCGGTCGGCCCTGTTGATCTGCCTGTGTCCCAGCGGGGTGTATAGCGAGGCACCTGGGCATCTGACTGGGGGAGCAGCTTGCAGTCACTTTGCTGGCTATAACACAGATGTTTGGCCCCCCGCCTGCTGGAGCCATTGGGGGAGACAGAGTCTTTGTTCTGGGCGTACTGGATGATGCGGTTCAGTTTCTGGCTGAGGGCCAGCTTCATGCCCTCGTAGGCACTTCGGGAGACCTTGGAACGTGACAGCTTCTGGTTGGCAATGAGATGACATTTCTCAAAGCAGTCTCTGTGGCCTCGCAGGGACTTTGAGTGCAACAAGGTAGCAGAGGAGACACCTGCATTCACACAAACAAGCAGGGAGTCAATAAGATGGCTACAAATACAATGGACACAGTTCAGAGTGCAAAACTACAGTCAACTCAAGCTTCCATTGTAAGAAAACAAAACACTAACTCTAACTCTACAGTTATAAATAAATGGGTTAGTAACCTATTGAGCTTGTCACAGCAAACAAAAGTATGAAGACGTAAACTAACATGAAAAGCTAAAACTGGCAGACTGACCTGCCACAATCTCACAGTAAAAGCTGCTTAGTGTTCAGTGGATTAGCCAGTAGAGCTAGAGATAGGAGGGACAATAGATTAACTCAGTCTCAATGCAAATATAAAGCTTTTTTTTTTAATCTTAAGAATTAACAAGAGGAAATTGGTCTCTCTGTCCACATGAAGCAGCATTTCATTTACACTAATTCATCAGATTTACCTGTCCCTGCTTCTGTCAGACAAGATGACATTCGTACCTGATCTTAACAGAATTTTAATCTTGGCCTAGAAAGCAACACAATCCAGGCCTTGTCAATAGAAAAGAAAATGAAAAAATGCTTTCCCTGAAGATACATTCCCCAGTGTTGCGTAATTAAGGCTACCTTCTTTTTGGTCATCTTCACATACAAAAAAATGTTTCCTGGATCCAATCAAAACAGGTCACACTGCGCCCAATTTCGCCTGCCAACAGGAAATTAAGTCCTAATAAGTAGAACAGGGTTATAATAACCCCTGAGTAAAATAGGCCAGAGCTTTATAAACAATGGGAGGCTGAAGGTGAAAGAGAAAGAGTGAAAGTGCATGTGTGTGCGTGTGTGTGTGTGCGCATGTGCATGTGTGTGAGTGAGAGAGAGAGAGATGGCTTCTTCTCATAGCCTCCATTTCTCAGCAGACAGGCATGCATGTTGGAGCCTGAGGTGAGATTAGTCACTGCTGTTCATATAGACTTAAAAGTTCACACAGGGTGGTTTACCTCGCAAGCGTCTCTGCACTTTACCAGCAGCCAGGTCACTGTTTTCACTACACGACCACAGAACTACAATACACACTAACTCATAAGCCCTCATGTTTGGTGTTTGTAGTGCAGGGCCTTTCTAAAGTTACACACCCACACAAACAACGTAAGACAAGAACAGTCCCGATTGGAGCTCGTAGTAAATTAGTCCCAGTTAGGAGCAAACGTGCTAAATTTATTGATTGAAATAAAGACAAAATATTTATGAAGTCAACACAAAGGAGAGAAACATTTGTTGTTGTAAAAACTGTCCATGACAATCATAATAACAGCAAAACTAGCCAGAGAAAAGGAAACTTAAAGTATAAAATGTTGAGAAACAGAACTAAGCTGCAGCTCAGTGAAGCAACAGCAGGGACTATAAGCTGGTCATCACATCCAACTTAAGTTGTGTGAATCCTGGACGTAACACATGCCGACTGAAAAATTACCGAGAACATTTTTTGTAACCTACAAATAAGGTATACAAAAATAAAACTGTCTCACATGAAAAGGAATTCAAAAATAGTGTTTTGTTTAAATTTATTGAACAAAAATCAAAAACAAAAAACATTTTAACATCTCGGCAGCTTAAGCAAGCAAAATTATTGTCTGCATGCTCTGTTGTGCCAAACATCACTGCTGTGCCAAGAGGAGCTGTCGAGTAGGCTTGTTAGTTTTTTTATTTTCTTTCTTTCAAAGAAACAAACAAACAAAATCCTAATTTGTGTTCACATCTTTTGAAAGCTTCTGTTTTGTAACCCTGTGGAATCAAATCAACTAGTCCGTGTCTAATTCGGGACAGTCAGCATTAATAGATCATAAATGCCTTAGCACATAGGAAGGTTTTAGAGCATTACACAACTGTGTGGCAGGAATCTATTCTTAGCTTCAGAGTATTTGGGTTTTGACAGTAAGTGCCTTAAAAGTCAGATCTTTGCAAAAGATTAGTCTTTTGAGGGAAACATTATATAAAAGTTGAGTCATGTGTGTAGATGCATAATAGCCTAATAAATATTTAGTGACTCTCCAGACACTTTACTAACAGCTGTGTAAGTTTTCTGCCAGTCACACAGCTATGGATTTATCCCATCAGTCTTAGTCTATGGATGACCACAAAAACAGTGACTACCACTTGCCTAGCAGAGAAAAAAACAAAAACAAAAAAACGTTGGCCCACAACCAGGGCAGTGCACCACCAGCAAAAGACCTCACACCAGCTAAGCAGCTTAGCCCTACTGTCTTTCATGGCTGCACACATAAGCGCAGGCACACACAGACTATTCACTGGAGGAATCAACATTGTTAGGCTGTGACATCCAGAGACAGTCACACTGATGACCAACGAGCTTGTTTCGGTCTGGTCATGTGGGGAAGGGGTGAAGTTTAACTGTCAAAAACAAAACGCATGCAAACACAGGTTCAATGAACAAATCCAAAACAAACACCTGCTGTTATTCAGAGTTTTCAGGCTTTAATCAGTAATTTCTGACAGCAAATACAAATAATTACAAAAAAGTAGAATCAGGAGAGTCAGAAAAACACTCAAATCAGAAATCAGGCTGCTGGGTTTATCAAAATAAACACTTCAGGTGGGAAAGACTTTCCTTTAAGTGAAGGATTGTGCTTCAGCTGAACCGAAACACTGTACAGGATGTGCAACAGCAACAAAATCACAAGGTTTCAGTCACAAGGAAAAATATTAAACTAGAGGAACAGGACCAAGAGATTTTACTTCCTCTCATTGACAGTCCAGCTCTCTTTGGCCAAATTTAACTCTGACCTGCACTCTACAGATTTGGTCTTGTGGTTTCCATCAAGCAAAGAAAACTCCCTGATGCACGTTTGCAGAGTGTTATACAGAAACTGTGCGATATTTTAATTAATGCCTGTATGTTTCATCAAACATCTGTGCTGAGCAAGGACACTCGATCCTTGACACACTTCAGGGGAGCTAATGGTCATTGGTGGTAAGGTGTCAATGAGAACAGCGTGGCACCACTCAGGAGAATGTGTCAGTAGCTGCACAGGCCAACGTGGACAACAACACAGAGCTCACATGAACAACAATGAACTCAATGACTCGTGATCTCAAACCACAGGTTACCCACTGCAGATCCTTCACAATGCTTCCTACAGACTAGCTGCCATCACAGGTGCAGGAAACTAAACCTAAACTGAAACTCAACAACGGCAACTGTTCAGCCTGGAAGACACAGATATGATTACTCGTGCGCACATGTTTATTTCCACCAACGTGGCAGACAGAAAACAGACAGCAAACAATGAATGCTTATAATGTGCACAGAAAAAGAAACTGATAAAAGTCAAACTCGCACATGGCACAACATGTTTAAAAGAGGTTTCTTAGTAATAAGCAACGAGAATTGATAGTCAGATTAAAAGGTAAAGTTACAGAGTTATGCTGTTGCATGTACATGCACTTATTTGCCAATGTATTGCTTGAGAATCAGATTGAGGTCAGATTGATTTCTGTAATCAATGTGAGTGTTTTTGTTGCTAACATTAAAAACAGACTAGAGAACTCTGTGAACTTAGAAGGCTATGTAAAAACAAGTTAATTTTAGGCTGACATGAACTGTGGGCTACATTCACACACTACTGTCACAGTACAGTGAGTGACTGGGAGAATGATGTAAAGAGCATTTCTTATGTCTCGACCCTGTTTCTGCAGACACTGTTGTGAGCAAACAACAGTCACAAACACAAGCACACACTTGAATAGAACAAACTCTGTCCATGAAAAGGGACGCAAAGGGATGACCAATGCTGATCAATTTGTTAAATAATATAAGAATAAGGGCCAGTATATTTTCTATAATCTTTATGGTATTGCCTGTTAATTATGCAGCCTCTGGTGCTCTCTGTAGGACAGATACCATGAAACCTAGTGTAAACTGATACTGTTAGCTCTGCTGTGGCTAATGACTGCATGTACACCACACAAAGTGGAAGAAGATAGTGTTCTTTATAGCACAGTCACTTATTTACACTAGTGAAATGTGTTGGTTTAAACAGCATGAGACAATTTATATGTCAGGCTAAAGGAAACTGCTTTTAAAAAAAGAGCCTGTTTATTCAAACCCATCTATTAGTATGAAATTAGTGGACCATGCAGCAGTTTCAGTAAAACTCTGGGCCCCAGCTGTGTTCAATCACACAGCTACCACAGGCTGCAACATAATTGGGCCTCTCTATACCCCCCAGGGTGAAGAGTTCCCCCACAATAAATGAACCATTTATTGGAGAATGCTATAACAGCGCCTGTAGAGCAGCAGCCAGAATCAGCACCGTCTACATTATTCCAGCCTTTCGCTGTAGGAATTTTCTGTTTATTCATTCCAAGCTCAGCTGGTAATAATACCAGACTTCAGCATGAATTCAGTCAGCATTATGTAAGCAGATAAAAAAAAAAATGGTGTTGGGTTTTAGCTGAACCTGACAGCTCAGCCACAGAAGTCCAATAGGAAGAAACCTTCTGTGATGGGGGCTAGGTGGAAAATATTCACATTTCCATCTTGTGTCAGTTCTCTCGGGCATGGACAGATCAAAGCTTGCATAATACAATAATGGCAGCTCAATAACAACAAGCAACTGGACCCAAAGACTAATGTGTGATACATATACTCTGGTCTTTTTAATCCATCTTTAGAGATCACACGTGATAGCAGCAAGTTGCCTTATGCTAATTTCAAATCATTCATCTGACAAGCCATCCAAAATTTATATCAGTAAACCACAGCCGAAAGGGACTTCTGGCTCTCATCTCTATCTTAGAGAAGCTTCTTATAATCTTTGGTATCACTGACATTTCAGGGTTGGATTACTGTCAGATTAGTCTGAGCAGTTATAAAGAAGCCCTAATTATAAAAATTCCTCTGAAATATACACGTTCCTTTAAAATGAAACGGCTCTTCCACAGAACATAAGCAGTAATTGGAGGCTAAATGGATTGGCTCTTGGTATTTTGGTGTGGGACTGCAGTAATTTCCTTGTTCTCTGCTGTAATGTGTTGATGCTCAAGGCTGTGTAGCCAGACGGTGCAGTAAGAAAAGACAAAAGAAAGCACCGTAAATAAGACATGCCGTGTGAAGCAGAGGTTAAGCGGTATATAAATAAGTACAATTTTTGATTGGTACTTTCTGACGGGACGCGTACATGCAGGCCAAAGCAGTTTCCTCAGGAAACAACCACTTTGAGATACAACAAAGCCTGCTCTTCCTGTCCATTCATCTTACTTTAACCTGTGAACAAAGCTTTAGCCACAAACAGCATTTGCATTTATTTCTGCACATGATACAACTGCCAGATGAAGCTTTGGTGATAAACAGGCCCACACACAGCGAAAGTGTCAAATCTTATATATGCAGAATACAATACATTAAACTTTGGAAAGTTCAAACATTACTGGTTTGTTGGTGCCTACTATCTATGACTACTCTGCATGGC
>VUQJ01044185.1:7206-20480 GCA_015108635.1 Andinoacara biseriatus
TGTGGCTGTGGCAGGACATCTGGACCTTGGGTCAACTTCAAGGCTCTCCCTACCTCTCTAGCTACCGACTTTTGCACAGTTGATAAAGCTGGAGCATCATCCCTTAATGTAGCAGCCATGTCAACATGAATGTCCTCGAGGGCTAATCCTTTTTTCTGCAGATATTTGATAACACCACGGTGTCAAATTTTATCCATTTTCACAAAATGCCTCTAGTACTACTTTACTTTATCCTCAATTCTCAATCCAGTGTGGGTTTATCTGTAAAGAAAACATGCAGTTGGCATCAGTAAAGGTTGAATTTAAGGCATGCCAAATTTAATTACTGTATGATAACTCCTTCTTGGTCAGCCTATGAACTTTTCAGCCAACCCTCATATATGTCTCCTGCATTTTTAATGTTCTGATTCCCGGCACCCACACACTCTCTTAGCAGCTTAGCCGCACTGCTAGTAGTCACCAGGCCATTGTTCTGTTATTCAGTTTGTTTTTCTAGCTTGATATGTTTGCTTCCTCTGTGTTGATTCCCTTCATAAAGACCAAAACGTTGTTTGTTTTCCCACAGAAGAAAAGAAATTGGTTAACTTACACCCACAATTTGTGTTCATTTTAATGAAGCTGTGAGCAGTTCCTGTGTTTCTTTTTAGAGATATTTTCTGGCACATATTTTCTGGTTTATTTATTAATAATGAAAGCTTTGCAGGCCTTAAAAAGCTAAAGTGAAGTTATTATGCTAATTTTCATGACTCACAGTTCAAAATAATCCTTTTTTTTAATCTTACACTGAGCCTTTGTGCAGCCCTTCAGTTCATCCATTGTCTGAAGCCAGACACATTATTTCCTCTCTCTTTAAGGCAACTTTCTTCTAATTGGCTGCACTTTGCTCACAAACAGGAGGTTGGAACAGCAGGTGGGTGGGGGAAGGGGGTGGTGGTGGTTCTGTACTCATAGCCAGAGATGAGATGATCAGATTAGGGAGAGCTCCAGAGTTTAAAGGCTAGAAAAAACTGTCTTAAAGTAAGCATTTAGAGCACTCACTTGTACGTGTACAGATCTATTATTATTTGAAACTCTGGCCATGATTAATGTGAGCATTCACCATTTTAATATTGCATATTACAGAAAATAAGCAAAAATCATTATGATTTGAAGTAAGAATACAGTCATATGGACATCAGCACATGACATATTACATTGAAATTATTTATTTCATAAGAACTAAGCCAGAATGCGGAAGGACTGTGTAATATTTTAAGTACACCCCATGAATCAGTAGCTTGTAGAAGCACCTTTAGCGGGAATAACTTGAAGTAATAATTTTCTGTATGACATTATAAGCCTCTCACATGGTTGTGGAGGAATTTTGTCCCATTTTTCTTTACAGCGTTGCTTCGGATCATTGAGGTTTGCAGGAATTATTTATGCTCAGCTCTCTTAAGGTCCCACCACAGCATTTCAATCAGACTGAGGTCTGGACTTTGGGCCATAGCAGCACCTTCATTCTTTTCTTTTTCAGCCAGTCTGTTGTAGATTTGCTGCTGTGCTTGGGATCATTGTCCTGTTGCATGACCCACTTTCAGCCAAGCTTTAGCTGTCAGACAGATGGCCTCACATTTGACTCTAGAATACTTTACAGAGGAGTTCATGGTCCACTCAACAACCGTAAGGTGCTTTGACAGTTGATATGCTGTGCTTGGTTTTCGCCAAATCCTTTTAGAAAGAGGCTTTCTCCTGGCAACCTTTCCATCCAAGCCATACTTGTTCAGCCTGTTTCTAACTGTGCTGTCAAAAACCTTAAAATGTAACATGTTAACTGAGGCCTGTGGAGTCTTGTTTTGTTGTTTTGTTTTGGGGTTTTTTGTAGTTTCTCTGAGCATTGCACAGTCTGATCTTGGGGTGAAATTGCTGAGATGTCTGCTCCTGAGAAGAGTGGCAACTGTCTTGAATATTTCCCACTTGTGAATAAACTTTCTCACTCCAAATTACTTGGAAATGGCCTCCTAACTCTTCCCAGATTTATGGGCAGCAGTTGCTCTTAGAGCAGTTGATCTTAGAGAAGCAATTGCTTCTCTAAGATCATGGCTGATCTCTTTCCTTCTTAGCACTGTGTTAATACATGCCTGAATTTTCCAGACCAGCAAACTGCCAAAATCTCTGCTTTCATAGAGGTGCTCACACTTGCTGATGATTGATTAATCAAGTGTAGTGCAGTGCCTGGTTCCTCTTAATTCCTATGGAAGCAGTAAAAAATGTACTGAAGATGTACTGACTTTTTTTTCACATATTTCATCTGCATTTTGGTTTAATTTCTGTAATATATCACGTGTTGTTGGTCATTTGAGGTGTATTTATCTAATTTTAAGACCTCCTAAGGAGGTCCCTGTCCAGGGTCTTCATTCCATATTTTCTGATGACTTGTCCATGGCGGATATAAATTTTGGTGACCATTAAGTGCTGCGTAGTTACACAAACACAAACGGAGAACATAACTTTGCATTAAAAGGGAAATGATGAAATGAACATAATACATAGAAAAATTCAAATAATTTATAATAAATCTTAGAAATTATCTATAACATTTCTATAAATATATAGATGTTAATGATTACTGCATGTGTGTTGATGTTTGTGCAAGGTTTCATTCAGATTGGCCCACCAATTAAGGAAGAGAGGATACATAGATACATACATACATACATACATACACTATAAACATTATAGTAAGATGTTCTGATTCATATATACTTTGGCTAGGGTCAGTGTCACCACGGGTAACATGAGGCGATACCTTAACCCTACAGAGGTTGCACAGGTAGTCCAGTCTCAGGAGCATGGAGGACATTCCAGGAGACAGGCATTTACTCTAGGAGAGCTGGACAGGGCTGTAGAAGGTCCTTAACCCATTGGCAGGACCAGTATCTGCTCCTTTGTGCAATGAGGAACAGGATGAGCACTACCAGAGCTACGAAATGACCTCCAACAGCCCACTGGTGTGAATGTCTCTGACCAAACAATCAGAAACAGACTTCATGAAGTTGGCCTGAAGAATGACATCCTCTAGTGGGCCATGTGCTCACTGCCCGGCACCGTGCAGTACCTGTAGAGGTACCTGTCACGCACTGACCTCTACAGGCTAGGCACCCCAACTGCCATTAGGTATCAGGATGTAACGCTTGGACCCATTGTCATACCCTATGCTGGTGCACTGGGTCCTGGGTTCCTCCTGGTGCACGACAATGCCTGACCTCAAGTGGGGAAAATTTGCAAGCAGTTCGTGGAGGATGAAGGAATTTGATATCACTGACTGGCCCCCGTAGTTACCTGACCTAAAGCTAATACAAATACTCGTAGAATACCTCTGGGACATTATGTTTGGGTCTATCTGACGCTGCCAGGTTGCGCCTCAGACTGTCCAGGAGCTCAGTGATGCACTGGTCCAGATCTGGGAGGAGATCCTGTGACCTCTGCATATCTGACCTCTTTGAACTCTAATACCTAATAGGACAGTATTTAAGTGGTAATTCTTGATGAAGAGTACAAAATATGCACAAAAAAGCTTAAGAAAACTCAAAAGAACTAAAAATAGCTTAAATATACTGTTCATTCATTTTGTGTACCAAAATGTGATACAATGATCAAACAGAATACAGAAATGTTGTCAAATAGACCTCAACACTAATCACTGATACAAAGGCTCAAGAACTGTATTTTACAGCTGAATTCTCTGATATGACAAACAAGAAATATACAATTTTCTGCAATGAACATTTGCAATTTGTAATTAGTTCAAAGTCCAGTCTAATTAAAATAGGGCAATACTGACATATCAAGTCCTTAAAGCAATGTTTTTGAGCTGATGTATGCTTAACAGAATACAGCGTACAACTGATGTGTGCAGCGTTTCTAATGTAGCGGTCCCGTAACAACATCAGCAGCTATAGAAGGACATGGCTGTTCCCTGTTTCATACCTTGAGCAATTATGTGTCAACAATTTAACTCACCAACACTAAATATTTCATAGTGCCTTTGTTCTCATCAGCAGTAACATGCTCATTGTTTTGTTTTTTTTCCTCTCTCAGTAAAGAGCCTGCAGGATACACATGGATTATACATAAAATGTCCTTCAGCAAATACTCTGAACTCTGAACATGAATATTTCAATCACCTGCACTTAAGGTTACACAGTCATGAGGAGGAGGAGGGGCGCGACAGAGCCAACATGACAAGTGAGTGTTGTAAAACACCTTCAGGGTGTTTATGGTCACTGACTCAGGTAGCTGCCTCTCTGCATTTTTACAAACTAATCATCGCTCTCTTTTCCATCGAGCAAGAGAACAAAGTTTCTCAGCACAACACAGAACAAAAGATATAAAGAAGAAAGCTCACAACAATTAAGGTGATAAAAAATATAGAAATCCATTTTAAAGAAATCTATAAAAATTTGATCAGGGGAGGAACTGGAAGAATAATTCTGGTCGAAACTCTTCTGTCAGCAAATGTATTTATCTATGGCTGTGGCTCTATGAAGCATTTTATTTCTTTGGGTACATTTCTTTTAGAAAATACTCAGAAGGCTTTGGGGTGAAAGCCAGAGAAGTCCTATTCCTGGTGACTTATAAATATGTGTCCCTCCCAAATAAATACATGCTCTGTGATTATTTAGTCAACTTTTTGTGGCCTGTGCAGCAGACACCAGGGGAAAAAATAATCAAGCCTAACTTTGGCTACTGTAAAAGTGAAAAACTTGAAATTTCAGCTTGTTTGACACAAAGAAAGTGTAAGTTGGGAACGTGTAGTCTTCTTACCTTACACGAGCTGACAGTGAACAGTAACAGCAGCACCCACAGGGCTTCATGTGGACTCATCACTGTCCTTTTCTCTCCCTCTGGTATTCCTAGTCTTGACCCAGCTTTGACACACACGAGACATGAAAAAAAAAAAAAAAAGGAACCGTGCCAGGTACTGTACACCTTCTTTGTTTAGCCTCGAGGTTATGACTAATTTGACTAGTTTGGAGTGACTGAATCCCCTCGGGCTGTGGAAGAAGAACACAGTGCTGGTGTTGGCTGCTTGCTGAGGAGAGCCACTCAGGAGCTGACTGGAGACAGAAACTGTCTTTGAGGGAGATTAGAGAGGAGGCGTAGGGAAGGAGGAGTTGGTGAAAAGGATGATTATTTGCCGGTTAATGCGGGCAGTGAATATACAGTTAATTGGTGTGTGGGTGCACTTGTGAGTAACAGATTGCATGTGAGATTGAACTGCTGATTCTTGTATCATAAAGTTACTCTCTAGAACTCGAGAAAATAATCCATTTAAGTTTTTCTATTACAGTTTGGAGAGAGGCTTGGAATCTTAAATTAATATCCATGCAACAATTTAAAAAAAATCCCGAATTCTGCATTCAAAATTTTGACTCGTGTAACAATAAATGATAAAAAAATTACTGGCAGTTAGGGCTGTCAAAAAAAATCAATACTAAGTCTGCTAATCAATAATAAAAATTGCTATCTGATTTTTAGACCTATTTGCAACAGTATGGGTACCAACGGTGCTGCTATGCCACCTCGAGTTGACACAAATAAGAGTTACATATTTATAACATTTTAAAGACTATTAATTTAACAGAGTAACACAATATTTAGTGTCTAAAAAGTGTTACTTTTCTCTTAAAGCCCCTGACTGAAGCTGAGGAAAGCCCACAGCCCACATCTGATGCCAAATTCTCTTAATGTTAAATATCAAAATAAAGAACTCTGACAGAATAAAACTAAGCAATCAAGCCTTACAGTAAGAACTGTGCATTCAATATATAAATCAATGAAAGTGTAACTAAGGGAAAAGTTCATGCCAGCTCATATTATGCATGTATTTCAGCCACAACTGTAGACTGAATAAATTTACTATGGCCACAACTCAGGTTCAATGAATAAAAGACTGATAAAACACAAAGAAGTGAATGAAATTTAGTTGACATGTTTATACTTCAAGACAAAACAGCAGAAAAATATAGGCTGCATCCCAATATATAATATATATTTGATATTTTATGACGTTACACACACAAAGAGGAGGTGTGTGACTGAGCTAAAGTGTTTACAGAGGTCAGGAGACAAATCTGTTTTAAAGACTTCAGTGGGACCACAAGGCTTTTTGCAACCACAGCTATCGCCATCTGGTGGCATTCAGATAGAATGCAGCTTTTTAGGTACTTTCGCATTGGCTTAATTTTTCACACCCAGAAGTTACGTCCTTGTTTTATCCGGTCTTTGGTTTCGAGCATTAGTTTAAATTGATTCCAATTAGCAAGTCAAGCTAATCTTCATCTTCATGTTGGTAAATGCCAATATATAGGTTATAAACGCTGGGAAAACACATTTTCCCAGTCTGCTATTACACCTCAGGTGGCTTAAAATAAATAAGGAAAAGAGTAAAAATGTCCTTTCCTTGGCTTTGCTTTCTCTCTGGACACTGACATCTATCTTCAGTACACAAAGTGAATTGGAATAAAGTATTAATTTGTGCTGGATGCCTTCCATGTGAAAGGTTGGGCTGGACCTGCCGCTCTGGCTTAAAACACAATGTAGGTGACTTTCGTGTCACACCATGCATATTTCATTGCTGAAAATTAGCCGTTAAATACTCTTGAATGAGCTTGAGGTTCACTTGGTTCCCCTCATTAAAGTTTCAGCATGATTGTAATGCAGATGTCAAGACAGCACTGCAGGCAGAGAGAGAATAGCAGATAACAGGGCAAAGGGAGGAAGACTTTGGTGGCGAGAGAGAACTATGAAGGACACATAATCGGCCTGCAGTATACACCCAATAGAAAATAGCCAAATGCCTCACACACAACCAGTTTTGCATGACTGTGGAAATTAATGACAAACTTGACTTCATGCCAACCAAACAACTGGCCCCCACCAGAAATTCAAGAATCATTCATTCAGATGTTCAAGTCAAAGAAATGAGGGTTTATTTTTAATCATTATTTCCAATAAAATGAATTTTGAATGCTGCTGACATAGACCCAGTCACGCCTTTATTTAAACCTATGCTGACAACTTCAAAATTTAATTGGCTATTCATTTCATATTTGACATAATGGCATTTCAAACATGTTAAACTCGTTGAAATACAGTTAACAAAGGTTTAACATTTAACCCAACAGTTACACACCAGCCTACACAGTGACCTTTTAAAATAAGGGGGGCTCAAACCGCTTGTTACACTGACAAGCCGTCACATTAGTTTCGGTGTAGTTTTATAATCAGACTTGTAGAATTAACCTCCATCTCAAGCTTCTACAGTAGAATCAGCCTGGCCACAACATTCTCCTTTTCAGCTTTGCTGTTGGCTTTGAGGTACTATTTAATCACTACAATAAAGTATATATATATATATATATATATATATATACATACATACACACACACACACACACTTTTCACTGTTGCCATCTTGGCCTTTTGACAGAGCGAGGGAGCTGACTGAAACAGTAATGAAGAAGGTACGTTTGAGGCACCTCTGCATTTTCATGAAGCCAGGGTCCCTCTTTGATACTATCTACTGTTATGGTGGCACTGGAGGAAGATGCCACATTAAGAGTGGTTTTCATTTCATAGTCAGCACATTTAAAGGTTGCTGCTCTTGCTAGTCTGCACCAGAAATATTAGCCGGTGGAAGAAATTATTCTTATTTTAGTGGCGTGCAACAGCAGTCACCTGTTGGGTTATATTATAATATAGATATATTATTATATATCCCCCACCACTGACTGGGGCTCCAACCGCCATAGCGGCAATACCACTCGCACTGACAGGAAGTTGTAAATGTATGTAAGTGGTTGTCAGCTATGCTAGCTTCCACAGTTATGCAGGACTTTTATCTAAACAAAAAAACAAAAAACGAGCGGTTGTATGATGGAGGTGTCAGAATAAACTAGCATATATTCATGCAGCTGGAGGGATTCATAACCAATTGCAGGCTAACAGCCACACACGTGTGGACTACTGGTGCTAGCACTGTTCATGTTAGCAGACCCTTCAATCTAGTACACATTTCACATTTTTCAGCTACATTTCAAACTTATCCTTATCAAATTTCCTTATCGACGAATGTAATTACCAGTTTTATATAGCTTTTAATAGATTTTTAAAAGGTTTTCTCCCTTTTAGTCTAGTCCACAAGTGTGAATTAGTTTAAATGAAATATAAATTAGTTACCTTATAAATTAGTTCTCTATAGAAAACCATCAATCTAAGTGCCAAATTACTCTATAATGCCAAAAGTATTCACTCGTCTGTATTTACACCCATATGAATTTGAGTGACATCCCATTTTTAATCCATAGTGTTTAATATGATGTCGGCCCAGCCATTGAAGCTATAATAGCTTCAATTCTTCTGAGAAGGCTTTCCACAAGGTTTAGGAGAGGCACATTTGTGAGGTCAGACACTGTTGTTGGATGAGAAGGCCTGGCTCACAGTCTCCACTCTAATTCCCCAAAGGTGTTCTATTGGGTTGAGGTCAGGACTCTGTGCAGGCCAGTCAAGTTCTTCCACACCAAATGGCGTGGAAGCATCCAGCATCCAGCGCATTCCATGAAGTTTCCTATGCACAATTCTTGAGCTAATCTGAAGGCCTCCTAAAGTTTGGAGGTCTGTAACGATTGACTCTGCAGACAGTTTTGCATTAGAGTTAGGCTCAGCATCTCCTGACCCTGCGCTGGCCTACCACTTCATGGCTGAGCTTCCACTTTGTTATGATACCACTAACAGCTGACTGTGGAATATTTAGTAGCGAGGAAACTTCATAACTGGACTTGTTGCACAGGTGGCATCCTATCACGGTCACATGCTGGAATTCACTGAGCTCCTAAGAGCGACCCATTCATACGCAAATGTTTGTAGAAGCAGTCTGCATGCCTAGGTGCTTGATTTTAAACACCTGTGGCCACAGATGTGATTGGAACACCTGAATTCAATGATTTGGATGGGTGACTGAATTGTTGCAATATTTCTCTGTAGACCAAAGTAGTAGACTAACCAGAGCTAAAGCAAGTATACCTAAGAGTTCCTTTCTAGTTGGAAAGCTACTCCTGAAATTGGCTTTGTTAAGCAAATGCATTCAATAAAACAAAATTTTATCATATTAACTTAAATGTACATCATGTACTTTTATTAAAATATGTTAATCAATCACTTCCCCACACATATATGCATAGAAAGATCTTGAGACACTCACACCACAATTTGTCAAGCAGAAAAAAAAAACAAAACATGGCTTCACAATGTTAAAAAAAAAAATGCACTGCCCCAGTTCCCATTTTTAAAAAAATGTACTCCGGAAGGAGCTACATAATAGCACCATGATGAATTACACTCCAATATACATCACATAACAGATTGGTATGACAACAAAATTACAACAATGGACAAAAATAACACAACAAATTGAGGTTTGATGAACATGGTGAATACGTGTTGCAGAAACACGCCGTTCTACAGTTTTCAGATGGCAGCATGTTTCTGCGTGACTACGTATAGATGGGATTTGAGTGCATAAATCAATATTTGTATGAACAGAAGGACACGAATGAAACTGTGAGAGCACCACTTACTCCTTCAAACAGGAAATGGGGAAAAAAATGAGTGTCACTGAGGGGTTGTTAACAATCAATCCATGTATGTAATTCACTTGATAACAGCATGAGAGTCCACAGTGACGATGTATGAGGGGATGTGTGAATGAAGGACAGAATAGGCAAACGAGTGTGTGTATAAAAGGAGGAACAGTGTTGTAGGTATATCAACTTATAAATATGTGGGTTTTGAATGTAGTTTTTTTTTTCCCTGCATGTAATAAAATGTTCATGGCTCTTTGTCCCTTTAAATACTCCCTGACATAGTTAACCGTTGTAACAGACTGGGCCAACTTCGAACCCAAATTTCTGGTTCCTGTTTCCAAAATCGGACACGGCTACATCGACGATGGGAAGCGTGTTGGACAGCGGAGCGTCAAATTCCAAAACTGTCCTCTCCTGCCCTGAGCGTGTCTGAAGCAGACAAAGACAGTCAAAAAGTAAATAAATAAAATAATTCATTAATAAGTTATCCTCTGGGTTACTCACCTGACACCCGTCATATAGTGCAGAGATGTAATGTGCGTTCTCGTGCGTCAGCTCCTCCCCGTCGCTGCCTCTGAAGCGCAGTGCGTATTCGTGGTTGTAGGTGGCGGTGTGCAGCCAGGCAGCGGAGTTAAAGCAGTGGTACGTGAAGGTCTGCTTGGCTGTGGCACTCAGCAGCTTCAGGAAGGTCAACTGGACAATGTGGACTGAAACGCCATCTGACCCGGAGTAGGAAAACTGGAGCCCCAAGATCACACTGACTCATTAACAACAATATCCAAGAAGTACACAGAAAGATGTTTATTACTGCTGTAAACATGAGCCTTTTATCATGGGAGGAAAGGGTCGCCAACTCAAGCTCACAGCAGACTAGTGGACTTCCTGTTTTTGCTTCATTATTTTAGCCTCTGAAATTTCTCCCTTAGGCTCAAAGTACAAGTAACAAGTTGCCATATTCTATCGGTTATTCCATCTATTAATCAAATAATCAGATAAAAAACACTTTTGTCTTTTTAATGAGCAATAGTAAACATTTAAAAGAGAAACAGCGCAGGTCTTTTCAAATGAACTGCTCCTTGGTTTTCATTTTAGAAATTGCAACATTTGTAACAGTTTTAACTGAATACAACATTGCAACACAAAAAAAAACTAAGCCTTTTCAAAGTATTTTTTTAAAGAAATAATTTTCTTAAATATAAAAATAAATAATCACAAGTACAGTAATGTCAAATACAATAAAGTATACATGCAACCTAAACTAAGGCATAAAATAAAATAGCCTTTACTCTGTCTTCTTGGAAGGCTTTCTTACATCAGTAGAGTTCTGTCTGTCTCCTGGATAAGGTACATTTTGTGTGTGTGTGTGTGTGTGTGTGTGTGTGGTTGTAAGAACTAAGGTTTGTCCTATGCACTGTTGCAGAAAACAGACGTTCTGATGGTGTACATGTTAGTAATTAATGTTAATAATAATTCAGTGTCCAATCCAACAGCCCCAAGTCAGTGGGGCCAATAGTTTTATTGGCCCCATGTATATTTTTATTGGCCTATGAAAAAAAACCCCAAATATTAATATTAATCTGTGAAAACGCACATATCACGACACCATCCAGTTAGCCTCAACACTAAAAAATAAGGTTGGTTGTCACTGTCGAGCAAGATTAATTTTTTTAACTATTTTTTTTTTACGACAGCATGTTTTTCCAAGTCTGCGAACGTCTGCATAATTCTAGACTCGTAAAGCTAAGAATGGAGCAGCACCTGCGTCCCTCCAGGCCACAGCAGTTCAACTCCTGGAGCAACAGACTTTCACTATTTTTCTCACCTGAACCTTCTCTCACAAAAACCTCCTTTTTAAAACGAGAGTATTTCATTTTCTTCTCATTAATGGTGTAAGCTCCTGGAACAAACACGGACCGCAGACTTATTCTCTGTCGAGTGTTAATAGTCTCTCTCTTTTCGCAGAGCATGATGCCTGTTCTGCTGTTACCTGCCTGGCTTTTGTTTTCTTTTACATGATGTGATAAACAGTAACTATTACTTTTAAAACATTGTGCTTATTTTGCAGTTGACCATCAAGGACACAAACCTATTCAGGTGTTATTAGCTTTTAATGGAGCCAATTTTGTCCATGAAAACAGCCAGCCAAGGTGAACACACGCAGGCTTTAAATGCTGTTCATATTACAAATGCTATGCACCTGTCTGCTGCACAGACGGAGAAATATTTTATTATTGAAAGGGTCGCTGCCCCTCATATCCTAACGGAAAACACACATGGCCCTCATGGATGTTTCTGAAAGGTTAGATTGGACTTTTAAAGAGAGTCTTAAGTTTCAGGATTTTTTCAGCCAGTCACAAATTGGTTTGCTGCACCACACTTTGATTCCTTAGGTGAGCTGAGTGCTATGAAATATCTTGCAGCCAGAGTGTGTTTCCTCCCCATCTCAAGCACAGTGGGCGGACATGGGCACAGGATTTCTAGAGAATTTGGAACTATTTCTCAGCAGGAGTTTAAAGCCATCTGTGCCTTTTTACTCTTTTAAAGCTGAATTATGAGGTTGTGGATAATGACAAATCTCTTCACATATCACCTCCTCAAAAAATATCTTTTTTTTGTGGGGGGGGGGGGTGCAGTGTGCACAGTTCGCACAATCAGATACTTTGGGCTGCACGTCTACAGAGGAGTGTTCATCCACCCTCACAGATTTGGGCTTATGTTGAAATGTGCATCGCTCTGAAGCTTGCAGACATGCAGAATGCATGAACTGGACTTTAGTCAGTGAAACATTTCCTGGTGTACGCATCACTGATATGATTGCTGTCAAAGTCTAAATTCAGATGGTTTGGTATTACTCATAAAAACTGTAACACACTTCGGGCCAGATTTACTAGGTTGGGCAAAATAACATGATGCCACAATTGCAAAAATGCACAAAGTATTTCAAAATGTTACAGGCTATCCCATCTTGTAAACCTTTCTCCACTGCGAGGCTGCAGGTACTTATTAACCGTGGCACCACTATGCTGCCTAACAATGTTGCCACACTGCAAGAAGGTCCTGAGTTTGTTTCCATCAGCTGTCTGGGTTCTCTCTGTGTGGGGTTTGCATGTTCTCCCTGTGCTTGCATGAGTTCTACGTCCACTTCCTCTCACAGTCCGAAGACATGCATGGGTTAGTTAATCAGCAAGTCTAAAATGGCCATAGGTGTGAATTTGTACATCCTGTAATGACAATAAAGGCATTCTATTCTATTCTAAGAATGGTTGTCTGTCTCTGGGTGTTAGCCCTGCAACTGACCGGTGACCTGTCCAGGATGCACCCTGCCTTTCACCCCGTTACAGCTGGGATCGGCTGTCACATTTTCATTAATATCTACATTTTGACAGATGTTTTGATATACTTTGCAAAAAAACTGATTGCATGAAAATCGCTCTGTGTGCATGCATGTCTGAGAAAAGACACAAGACTTTTTTGTTGTGTACTGATCTCTGTGCAGAAATGTGAGTCTAAACCAGAAACACTATAAACTAATCTGCACACTCTAAAAAGTAACTTGTAGGTAGCTGTAGGCATCTTGATCCCCCCCCCCCCCCCCCCCCCCCCGTTTATTTTTTTTTTTTTTTGGGGTTTTTTTTTAAAAAAAACAGA